>PVLD010002850.1:0-155504 GCA_004027595.1 Dinomys branickii
AGGAGCCCAGCTGCCTCCGTGCTCAGTCCTCCCCAACCTCAGTGATGTGCTCCACTCAAGGGAACCCTCAAATTCTTCTCAAAGCAGTCAGCTTAGAGTCAAGGTGATATGTTCATTTATTTGTCAACTGAAATGAAAAAAGAAAGAGTAATTTTGAAAAAAGAGAATCAGAAAAGAGAACAAAAGGTACCTCCAGAGATGAAAAAGTGGGATTAAGAAATAAAGAAAATCAATCCTGTTCCTCAGAGAAAATAGCTCTGGGTTGGAGGATGCAGTAAGAGTGAGGTGTGAATCTAGGGCAGTCATGATTTCAAGATCTGACTTAGTTGTAAATAAGAAAAAAAAATCTGATTGTACAAATGTATCCAATGGATTTAGAGATATGCAAAAGAAAACAAGAGAACTCAGGCTAGTTTCTGAATGGTTTGGTTCTCTCAAGTGCGTATATAAATGGAAATTTGGAAGTCAGCAATGCGCTCATCAAATCAACCTTAATTTCTATGTTGTGAATGCTGAATCTTACACACACAGATTGGCAGTGTTCACTTAAACTGGTGTCTTGCTACACTGAATAAACTTTCAAACAATTATTTTATACAAAAATTTAAAGTGTCATTGATGTAAATGCTTACAACATATTAAGTATTTATAAATGCATCTTAAATGTTTATTTTGTGACTGCATCTGAGCCAAATAATAAAGAAAAGCCATTATGTTCTGCTTAACCCCATGCTGCATACAGACAGAAAATATGCTATTCAAATAAGTAATAATGCATAAACACTTGAGTTTCTATGGAATGTATGTGAAAATGATGTCAATAAAATAGCTTCATCCCGGAAAGGAAGTAAACCATTTTGATGTATGCTAATGTAAGCCCTTATCACAGATATTAGTCATACACTCAAATTCCGCTCTGATTACAAAACAAAAATATGTTGGAAATTCCATAAAGATCAAACTAATTAAGACACTTAATTGCCTCTGACTAATTATGGAAATTGGCAAGCCCAGCAAGGAAACAGGCTTTCTAAAAAAGGGTTTATATTTTAGGCAGCAGCTTCCTCAGCTTCAGTTTACGAGGAGCCACTTGTGTCATTCCAGATCTGATGCTGCAAGCTCTGTCCAGAGAGAGTTATAAAGAGAAATGGCTGCATATGCATTCGGAGCTTAACTGGGACAAGCTGACCCTGTGCTTTCAGACTACAGCCACAAGTTGGGTTGGCACTTTCCTAGACAGCTATGTTGCACACTGTTTCTCATTAGCATGAAATCTCTCGCAACATGTTTTGGTGGTAAAAGAGCAATTCCCTTCACAGAGCATGTTTACAATTTGTCCTAGCCCTTCTAACCCAAAGGGCAAACAAGGCTGCCATCAAAAAGATTACATTTCAGGCACAAAGAAGAGAACACGGATGTTGTAGTTCAACTGACGGTAGTTCTTTTTCCCCCTCACAGTTCTGCCATTTAAGAAGTACATCTGTGATAACTGGGGAAGTTACACATTTTCCCTTGATTTTGTTTTTTTTTCTTTCTCAAAAGCAAATAATAGCATAACCTTGTATATTGTCACAGTAATAGGGAAAATACAGGGCATCTAGCTCACGCATGGAAGCAGTGCCCACAAGTGAAAGTTACAATGCTATATAGTCAATAAAAGACAATCTTTCTCACATTATGGTTCACTACTTATTACAATATGAGCAGACATGAAAAATCAGAGCTTACTCTGGGGTCTCCCTGAGACAAATTATAATTCTGCCTTAAGAAATAATATGAATCAATAATTAAATGAACTTCTCTGCCATTTAATCTCTAAGTATATTTCTGGTCAGTTTCCATATAAAACAAAACCTTTATAGGTACTATTATTTACAGTAATTAAATTGTATAGAAAGAAATATATATGGTATCCCAAAGTATTTTGGTCATTTGAAGTCAATAACATAATTACAAATATTCAATTTCTCTACATTCTGTTAAAGAAGGATACAATACATTTGTTCTCTCCAGCATTCAAAAGAAATCCCCCGGCCTGTTCCTTCTCTCGGGTTCCTGGTCTCACTATTGCTTTTTCGACCTCAGAAGCACTTGTAGCAAGCGGGGCTGCAAAGGCAGTTCTCCCCGTGCTGCCTCAAGTTGGCATAAAAACATCACAGAGAGGACGGTTGCTGTGATAATGGCAGCACTGCAGCTGTGGACTGCATTCTGCTGTTACCCCCAACAGACTCCAGCCACTGCCACTTAAAGGCTTTCCAACCTTTAGAACTGCTCACAGATGTGTCTTGCATGGTGCATATGTGTGTGTGCGCACATTAGGAAGATATAAAATCTTTATTTAGGAGGATCTTGTCCATATGTAGAAATGATTGTACCTAAATTCCCTCATTCCACCATAAATTATGCCACAATAGTATTTGGATTAATTTTGTATAACTCAATACTATAAAAATGTTTTGAGACCAATGAAGACACTGGTAATAAAGGTGCCCAACCTGTAAATATGCATATGCACGTAAGTAATAATGCATAAGTAGTGCATTATTTATGCATTATTACTTATTTCAATAGCATATTTTCTGTCTGCATACAGCATGGGGTTAAGCAAAAAGTCTGTTTTGAGATGGCTACAGTTTAGTTTTGCTTTTAAGTAGCTTTATTGTTAATCGGTATATGAATCTCATCACTGACTGGAAACAGTCCAAGAGACTCATCACTCCCACTAGAAGGAGAAGCTTCAATAAATCTCAAAAGCTGTGGCGGTGGTCCAGTCCCTGTGCCATATGGCACTCCACCTGTCCCAAGAAGTTTTGTTAACGTCCCTTAAAGCTCCAAATAAAAATACCGAGACACAAAAAGTTAAGCTTGTTTTTCAGTTGCAGTTTTTGAGCTCTGTGTGGTAGCTGCAAAAATTCCCCATGCTGTGAGTGTTAATGAGACCCTCCATAGGCACCATTAATACATAAAAGCAATCACCCACAACTCACAGGCCTTTTCCTTCTGACTATCTGATTGTGTTCACTGCATTTAGCAACTAGAAATAAAATAAACCAGGAAAAATATCTCTGGATGTCAGAAGACATGAGGACTGAACATCTAAATCCAATAGCCATCTAGGAAAAGCTATAGTTCTGAGCACATTACCTCCAATAGTTTACTACTACTAAAAGAACCAGACAATAAAACACAAAAATATATTAAGATCAACATATACAGGTAAGCAGCCATTTCTGAAACCGAAAGTTCACTTTGAGTATTTGCTTGTGGATCAAAACAATAACAGAACATTTGAATTTCTGAAAACTAATGAAAAGAATAGCAAGCAGATTGGAACAGCTGTGCTCTTTCACATTGTTATCCAACCACTTCATTCATTCAAATCCTTATTACAATGGACGTAAAATTTCAAATGAAATAACATGGAAAGTGTAAATAGAGATGAGTGATTAACTTAAGCTTTTTCTTATACAAAAAAATATACTTTATCCTAAATCATAGGACTTGGCCACCAATGGAAGTCTCTCGCTTATTTTCATACCACATTCCATTGTTTCCTATACCTTCAAATAATTTCCACTTTCAATGTTATTTTGAAATTATGCTTGTTTTAGGTCCATTGGAAATACATATACAATACATCGCAGATGTTAACCTATTTTGTTAAATGTGTATTCAATAGAACTGGTTCCTTTTCAAACTCATCTATTTTTATTTCATGCAAATAAAAATTTATTCTGAGAACATCCCTATGGGCTACAGCAGAGTCCTAGCAAAGCAGTCCATAAGGCAAAGAAATAAAAACACCACCCAGACAGACAAGCCAGTGATGCCAGCGTAGATGCCTGTGGCATATAGTTATCATCACTGCAGTTACAGCTCTGGGACTGCCCACACCTCGCGCCCACCTTGCCTTTCCTTGTTCCTTCCCTCAGTCCAATATGCACCTCTCACTCCTCTCTAATACTTTAAGCATCTAGGACCATATCCCAACTTTTCCTATGAAGTTTCTGAGGAAATCAATTTTAATAGGCAACCTAAGAGTGGCCCTTACACCCAGTTTCTCAAGTCTTATCTAATCTGTGCATCAAGAACAACCTGAAATGAAGCAACGCTGAGAAAGAGCTGTGCTTTTACGAATTCTCCCCCTCCAATTTTCTGTAATGTAACCCTTTCTTCTAGTTGTGTACTTTTTCAAACCCCAGTGCAGTACGAAGTCGTCCACATAGTTCTGGGAGTAGAATAAGTAGTAGGTTCTTTTTCTCCCTCCCTAAATAAATATAGATTTACACATAGAAAAGCAAACTCCAAAAGCTCGAGTAAAAAACAAGTTCACATGAATGCTGTCCAGGACCACTGCACACCTAAGAGTGGCCCAAAGTGCAAAACAAAAGGGCATAGACAGTGGTATTCTAACAACCCTGGGCCAGACAGAATTTGAAAAAGGAGCTTCCAATCAGTGATTTGAGGAAGCAGATCAACTACATGGACAAGTGGTAGATTCTGCAGCCTAAGGGCAGGGTGACCAGGCTGTCCCTGTCAGCACTACCTACGGTAATTGTGCCACGTAACAACAGTATCCATATATACAGATCAAAACCAACAGCAAGGCAAGTGACCCAGCTAACTTTCCACCTTCCCGTAATGCATAACTAAAAGCCATTCACATTTTTATATTTCAAAACAGTATTTCAACAGGATTTAATACAGTCTACTATCTATATCATATATGAGGGATTGCTATGCTCCGGCTTACTCAGGATAGGGGACCTACTGGGAAAGAGAAAGAGTAAGCATGCTCTCATTACATCTGTGTTAAATGAATAAGGAATGCTATGTTCAGGATTATATTTTAAGTCATCATCATAGCAAATATTTAAAAGTAGTATATTGCGTGGCAGGTATTCCATTAAGTGTTTTACAAATACCAACTCAACTAATTCTCTCTGCAAGGCTCACATGGGCTATTTATACAAGCTAATAACGCACAGTGATCTTGGATCACCAATCCCAAGTCACTTGGGCACTAACTGTAAATCTGAAAATCAAATCAGGGTAATCTGTTTCCAGGGTCTGAGGCCTGAACCACTTCACCGCATTGCCAGGTCCGAATAAGGTCCACGTCTTTATTATGTTGCTTCTAAAGTATTTTTAAAGTGGTTTGGCGATGGAGATGTTAGGATGACTGGGGATCTCTCAAAGAGGAAGCCCTGATCTCTCAAAGAGTGCACGGGCCTCCCCGGCAAGGTCCTGCTGAAGCACAGAAGTGAAACACAGGGCTTGCACTTCCTTCCTGGCTTCCCCTCTCCATGCCACTGCGGGCTTGCCAGCAGTGTGGAACGTAAGTTCCCTCTTAAATTCTGTTTTAATAAAAACATAAAGATTGTATCCCACACATTATAGGTCAGTTCATGATATTCCTGTCGTACTTCAGGCTGCTATTTAAAAATCGCCATAGACTGAGTGGCTGATAACAGGAATTTATTTTTCTTAGCTCTAGAGGCAGGAAGTCTGAGATAAGAGGGTCAGGGTTGCAGGTTGCCCTCCTTTCTATCCTGATTAGGCAAAAAGGCGGAAAGTGGCCTCTCTGGAGTTCCTTCTATATTAACCGCTGAGCTCTAAGAGTTACTCAGTCCCAGAAGGCCCCCCTCCTAGTACCAGCACAGTGAAGTTAAGATACCAACTTAGGAGGTTGGGGAGTGCCCCAATGCTTTGGTCCACTAGAGGTCTCTGCCCATAGGGCAGAAAGAACTGTTTCTTTACATTCAGGGAAAGAACTGTTCGGTCCTGGAGGAGCAAGGGATCCATCTCTGGATGTCCGCAAAACATGGAAGGAGATGGAGTGCCTGACAAGCTGACAAATTTAGTGATGTGCCAGGCCTCCCAAAAGCCTCATGTTGCTGTACTAGTTTGCTATTTAGCTAACGATCCGGCAGATTAAACTTTCTTTGTCCAACAGGGACATTTCCTACTTAGTAAGAGATTTTTAAACCAAGATATATATTTCTACTAGTCATCTTCACGTAAAACCAAATCAGACCAAAAAGTAAACATAAAAAATAAAAAAGCCTGCCTTAAACAAAGGTTGCTCCTATTCACGCATTATTCCAATAGCCTCCACCAGCTCTGTGAATCACACTGATCAGGACACCTGTGGAGAGAGAACCGCCCTGGAGTAGCAAAACGTCAGTCATAGACCATGTTCTGGATGCACCAAAAGCTAAAGGCTTATCAAAAACAAATGAGAAAATTCACACAGCCCCTTACTGTGGCTCTTCATAAGCAAAGCTCAATAGAATCCCATTGGTGAGACAGAAGATTCATCGAAAATAACAAAAACAACTAGGATAAAAGGAACAAAGCAGCAGAAACTGCACCTCTATGGTCCCAGAGGCCTCTCAAGCCTCCGTATCAATTTTGTCTATTGTAAGACATCGATGCTTTCATGTCACCCACCTTTTTAATGAAAAAATTGAACTATTACAAGGCTTGACAGAAAGGAAATGAGTTTGACATTGATGATCAGAAAAATTGCACTAGTACCTAATAAACATGGCAGAATTACTTTCTCAAGAGCTTTGGTTTAATATTTTTACAATCTACTCAAGGATTCTATTTTAACTTTTTCCCTCACTCATAACTCAAGTATAGAAAGTAATCCAAAGCAAAAAGACTACTATACTCTGTTCTTTTAATCACCACAAACACTGAGGAAATTATGGCATCCTTCTGTAAAGAACTAGAGCAAAATGAAGTTAAGAGAATAGGATGATATGTTTAATATAGAAAAATTTCAGAGAATTACCCTCCTTCATAGTTTTTGTGATCTAGAAAAGACTTAGCTTAAGATGACTTCTGTATCTCTGATCCATCCCAAGGCTGAGGAATCGTAGGGCTTGGAGGTGTAAGAAAAGATTTATAACTTTTAAGAAGAAACGATGCCTGTCCTAGTTTAAGTGCTTGCTAACAAACTGTTTCATACATTAACCTTAATACTAAATTTCTGTGAGTATTGTAACTAAATAAAGTTTTGTTTATATGACAACTATACGTTTGGAGGGGGTGATGCAAATATGTATGTAGATGAGATGATTTCAGATGTTCCACCAGTGGAAATTAATGCGGCCAGTTGTGATTATATCAAAATGATTTTTAAAAAACTGTCTGTAGATATACATCTGAAAGCATTGTCTCACAGCATTTTTTACACTAAATTAAATGTCTAGCCAATAGCTAAAATCACTGATCACTGTGCTGGTAGGTGTATGCTTTATCATTTCCTTCTATTTCCAGGGCAGCATGACAGTAATTATTTTTTATTCCTCTAAGCTTTCTAACTACTTGCTATATTTTTCAGGCTCAAGGTAAGCAATGACACCTAAGCAAAAACAAGATTTTCTTTGATTCTACTGTGCTTCAGGCTTTAGTTTTAAATTAAATCTAGCATCACCGAACCACCAAATTTGGATTATTCAGCCTCTTCATCTATCATCAAGTATACTTTTAGACTTGCCAAAAGGTAAAATTATTTTTTCCTGAGGAAAAACAGGTGTATGTGTATATGTGTGTGTGAAATAAGGTAAATAGCTCACTGCTTGTCCCTCTAAACCAGTAGAACAAAGAGAAAAATAGGGCATAGCTGTTGAAAGTGCTTAAAAGAAGTTTAAATCCATCATGCTTAAATTCAAATTATATATATATATATATATATATATTAATAGTACATACAATAATATGTATATAATACATACTGTACACAATATGTTAAAATATATAACAGTGTATATAATATTAGTATTATGAATATATTAATATATCATTAATACTATATTATTAGTATATATTAACATATTAATAATATGTATTATTAATATATATTTATAGAGAGATTAATAATATGTGACCTTGGGAGGGAACAATCTCTAGAACTGTATCATTACCTTTCTTGTCCTTAGGGCGAAGTACGTGGACATCCACAATTCAAGGGAGGAGAAGTTTAAGGTGGCTCAAGGTTTCGGCACGTGATCCTCTGGCCCTAGGGTGGAAACATGATGGCGGATGGCCATGGTGAAGCAGTTGCTCACCTCATGGTAGCCAGGAAGCAGCGCACAGGAGAAAAGCACACCTTCCAAAGGCACGGCCACCAGCTGGCCATCTCCTCCACCCGGCCCGCGTCTCCTATCAGCACACTCAGCCAGGAGCATCAGCGGACTAATTCACCGGGGAGAGCAGTGCCCCATCCCCCAATCCTTCTCCAGGAGTCTCTTCATCCACTCAGTGAACATAAATGGACACAAGGATCTTGGTCTCGTTAAGTAACCTGGCTTCTGAAAACACTCTTAACAGAATGGGCATACTGTTTATCTGTATTGCACAGAACTATGAATATTTATGTGTGAAAGTAGGCATGTAAATAGATATTTCTACACATCATCATGCGCTATAAATAAATTATATAGCCATGCTGGGTAGTAGTTTTCACAAAATGGAGTTCAAAACTGGGGAAGAGGAGCCAATGTCAGAAGTTTGACAGTCATTTAAATGAAAACACATGTAAAACATCTAATAAAAGCCTGGCACACAGTGAACATCAATAATGCTAGTTATGTGCTTCAAGCAAGCTTCAAGCAGAAATGCACTGGCCACGGCATAGCTGAAGTGACAGATAAGGAAGCATCACAAAGGCAGTTAAGAGTGGGAAGCAACAACGGTGAGCTGCCTTGCTTATAATTTTTCTAAGGGCAAAAAGCCTTCCAAGTACTTAATCTAAAGCAGCTATATGATTTAGTGCCATTTACAGACATTATTTGCATTTTAAATGACTTTTTAGAAATATTTTTTGCAATATCCCACCCTTAAACTATAGGTAGGAAACCCAAGCAAAAGCAGATTAGCTATTTTACTTAGCCTCGCAGAGCTATTTAATTCCATTAAGCCATGTAAAATGCATTCATTATGTATAGTCACACTGCTGACAGAATATGTCCTGAAATATAGTTCAAATCTGCAGGAAGGTAAAATATTGCTGTTCAAACACACACACACACACACACACACACACACACACACACACACACACACAAAGCCAGTGTGCTTTTAATTTCAAACAAAATGCTTTCACTGCGATTGACCGTAAAGCAAATTTAAGGCGAAAGCGCCCAAAGCAAGAGCAGTATACTCGCTCCTCATGATTTCGCAGTGCTTTCAGGCAGTGGCCCAGTCCGTGTTCTAGGGTGAGACTGTGGTATTATTTCTTACTCTTCAAAATGTCCTGGGACTGCTTAGTGCCTATACAAAGTTCATCTTCCCTTGGGAAGAAAACATGTTTTAAACGGGCAATACACATTCTTTCTTTACACGTCTCCCTGCTCTCCCATCCTACCCTCACGCCACATTATGGCCAGAGAAGATTACTGGGTTATGTTTCTACCACCACCCAGACACTAGGTAACATCGAGAGGTCAGAGGGAATTATCAACAAAAGGAGGAGAGAGAAAGAGGCAACATTAAAGGGATGGTGGCACCTTACGCATCAGATAACGCCTACAGTTTGGTTGATCCCTTTGGTACCCAAGAAGTGATTTTCTCTGACTCACTCAGATGTCAACAAAAGATACAGCGATGAATTTTTATAAATCTCATCAACTCTAACCAGATTCCTGTATGCAGAGAAAACATTATGAAGTCACATACCCCTTTCCACTATTTAATAATAATACCAAGTATTTCAAAATAAAAAATTATATACAGAGACAGAATGACAGAAGTTCTCTATTTTCTATGATTTTAAAAAATAGAATATGTAAATTTCTTTCGAAGATTTTCATGTCCTTTATACCAGTGCCCCGCCTATATACTTAGTCTGCAAACTGAGCAATCGGTACTGCTCACGGGGCGCTACAGTCACCAATGGGTTTATTCATCGAGGAGCTCATAGTTGAATGTGCTATTCGGAGCCGGGCCCCTCCCTTCTCTCTATGCTTTCTGGCTGCCGTGAGTGCAGCGCCTTTCCTCCACCACGGCCCTGTGCCCTCCTGTCTTCCCTGCAGCTGCTGATCAGGCAGTGCAACCACGAGCCAAAGTAAACTTCTCTAAATTGGATCAGGTATTCTTGTCCCACTGGCAAGAAAATGACAAAGACAGCCGGTGAGCGCGCATACTCTGGCAGAAAGCAGAGACTGACAGAGGAGTACAGGTGAAGCTTTGAGCTAGGAAGCCAGTTTAGATGCTCCTTTCTCCTCCTCAGAAGGAACGGAAGAGCAGAACCATTGAAAAGGCACAGAAAAACTGAAGACAGAGTGTGATGCGGCTCAGTGGTAGAGCACTTGCCTGGCATGACAAGGCCCTTGGTTTGATCCCCAGCACCACAGGGGGAGAGGTAGAACAGTCTTCAAAACAGAATACTGAACACTTATCCCCAAAGATTTCAGTGAAAACACAACTATCATTTTACTCACATTTTATATCTCCAAGAGTGATTATTTCGAGTTAAGGAGGAAAGTCGTCCTCAATATAATCTTCAAAAGGCAGAGATCCTGACTAGACAATGTTAGGCTGGACTAAAGCAATCCTCTGTTTCGGACAACAAAAATGTAATGATCAAGAGGACCTTCTGGTAACTTTTTGATTGTTACAACACAGAGATTCTAGTTAATTTAAACAACAGTATTTTTAGACAGGGTAATTTTAATGCTTTTGATATTGTATTTATTATCTAAATTACTTGTATGTGGCTACACAAGGCTCCATGTCCCATTATTTAATCGGTCTTCTGCCCATTAATTGACTGTAGGTCTCAAGACTATTCCAGCTATGTTTCTAAAATACCAATTTCTTAAAATATTCCTTTCTTCCATGCCAGGCCATTTTAAACTCAGTGTTCCACAGGCCAAATTACTTATAAAATCCCAGCCCTCTCAACAATTGTACCACAGCCTGGTGGGTGGCACACAGTCCCTGAAGAACTTTGCCCAACTTCTGCCTTGGGGAGCAGCACTGCGCGCATACCTTGTCTCTCACAGAATTGGCCTCTACAAAGACCAGAACTTGCTAACTTTGAGGTCCCTCAGTGGCAAGTACAGGGATATATTCACTCTAACTCTTCCGTAAATGCTTGAAATGAGTTTTGCTCTCCTTTCACATTTAGTATTCTTTTAATATTAGAGTAAATACTTACCTACTGTCCTGTCTACCAACCATAACCACTGCCATGTAGCCATAGTAACACTCTCAATGTAGCCAACGGGAAGGACTGGAGATCCCCAACAGAATCAGTCCCGCCTTTGTACCACCTCATCTGTTCAGAACGTTTGCTACCATGCACCATAATCATTTGCTTTTACTGCTTGCTTGCTCTCAATAACTATGACCTCCATCTCCACATGAACCTCATCCTTTTCAGCAGTATGGCCACAACCTGCCACAGTGCAAACACACAGCAAATACTCAGCACATGTCAGCATGTGGATCATTTTTAATCTTTTCACAATACAACCAATTCATATTCTCAGCACTTGTTTCTAAATAAAAAAATAATGCTTAAAATACAGTATTTCCTACACAATCTATTATAATTTATTTTCTTGACTCTGTGGCGGTGGCAGATTATCTGCCTACCTCTAGCCAGAATCAATTTCTATAATCATATTTTGCAAACAGAAACTAAAGTTCTAGATTGTATTTTTTTCTATACTTAAAATAAGCCTTAAAAACTTTTAACCAAACAATTTTTACTTACAATTTTCACACTATTTTCCATAAGCAGAAATGTCACCTATATTTTTGTAGGTATAACAGACTTCAAGTAATGTATTTCTAGTAATTGACAAACTAATTTATTTTAAAACAACAATGAACACTTCCAATGTTTGATATATTATTAATACAATAGTTCTTAAAGAGGTAACATGCAGTATATAAAATTTACATGTATGCTAGCGGTACAAGTAATACATTCTTAATTTCCATTTATACTTACATAGAATTATGAAGATTTTAATCCAATGGATTAGTGCCATTTAAACTTAAAGTTATTTAAAGTTAAAGTAAAAAGGACAATAGAAACTAAATCCCATTAACATCTTTGGAAGACAGATGAGAGACTAGAAATGTTTTTCCCAAACTTATCACTTCTATTTCAACTAATGCCAATTTCCATGATCTCAGTACAAACCGAACTGACATTATCAGTTGCTTCTGAGGACTAATTTCATAAAAGCATAAGACTGAAAGGAATAAAAATGAGACAGGCTGGAGAATTCAAACTGCAACACTAGAGGGAAAATCTATGCACAGGAAAGGGTCAAAATTTTGGTATAAAATTTCAATCATGTCGCTTATTAACTATCACACTAATTTTTACTGTTTAGAAAACTTTATCCAAAGAAATTTTTATTTTCAGAAAGAAACATACAAATGTTTTCAATGAAGCCTTATACTGTGCTAAAATCTTCAGCACTTAATGTATGACATCTCACTGACTTTCACTAAGAACCCATGAATACCTTGTTACAAAATGTTTCTAAACTCCGTATTATTTTCAGAACACTACTGTTATGGTTGATACATTGTGTCAACTTGGGGAGTCTAGAGGTTTGGCTAAGTGACAGTGGGAAGCCAAGGTGCTTACCTTGTACACATCCTGAGCCTGTGGAAGAGGAGGGCATGAAGACTGTGTGAGAGCTACACACCCTGTGGGTGGGGGTAGGGTATTACAATGTAAGGGAGAGAAAGAAGCTGTTTGCAGCCATTCCTCCCTTCTGCTGGTTATTTCTGCTGTGTTCTGCTGCCATGAACATTTGCCCTCTGCCATATGCCACTGCCTAAAAACCAGCCAAGTATGGACTGAGACCTGCACAAACAGTAAGCTAAATAAACCTTCCCTTCCT
Organism: Dinomys branickii; assembly: GCA_004027595.1. Classification (NCBI taxonomy): domain Eukaryota; kingdom Metazoa; phylum Chordata; class Mammalia; order Rodentia; family Dinomyidae; genus Dinomys; species Dinomys branickii. The sequence goes on from PVLD010002850.1 coordinate 12,885, forward strand.
TCATTTTGGGCATTGGGTATTTTGTCTCAGCAATGAGAGAAAAGTAACTAAGACAACTATGATTTAACTTTTCAGAACATTATGAAACTGATTCAAATCAACACACACTGTTTATTTTGAGTCAACATAGACCAATAAATTTACTTTGCTAATATGAATGAGGAACATGTAAAAAAACAATTTTAAACAGTGTATTTCTGGCCTTATAAGAATGAAGTATCAAGATTATTAATCTTTTGAATGAAATAAAACACTATGTTGTTCCACCAAGGAACAAAATGCTTTATGGTACTAACTCTTTACATTGTACCAAGCAAGCAGAAACACAGTTCTGCTCTTCATTTTAACAAACTATAAAATCCATCTAAAGGAAAAATAGTTTAGTGAAGAGTCTCATTAAGCATGACAGGTTTTAAAATAAAGCAATCCCTAAAACTTTATCACAATCATTGTAAACAAGGTCATGAATTCTCATTCAAAAAAATTATAGAAGATGACAAAACAATCTCTTAGTAAATGGAAACTTACTTTAAAACATTTTTTCTTATAAAAATAATATATGGTTATTATAAAAGAAAGTAGAGAAACTAAGCAATTTAGAAAAATGGATATAAAACATAAATCTCCTCATTTTTCCAAGTATCTTCCCCCAGAAGAAACCATTTTTAATGCTTCCTTGGAACTCTTTTTAAAATTTTCTCTGCAGTATGTTGGTTTATATATCTATATAGCACAATATTTACACAAATGCTCTCATAGTATTTGTAATTTTACATTTTACATTTTGACAGTATATTACAGATATCTCTCTTTCATAGTACACACAAAACTCATTTACTGCTTTTCATAGCTCTGTAGTACTTCACAAGTTATTTTATTTTTACTGAGGCTGAAGTGAAAGACAACCATTTTTCCCTATTAAAAACCTATCCTAGGGCTGGAGATACAGCTCAGTGGCACAAGTGCCTGCCTGGCAAAGCTCAAGGTCCTGAGCTCAATTCCCGGTACCAAAAAATTAAAAAAAATTAAAACCTATCCTAAAACTCCACGGAACCTGCCGACTTTATGTTAAATGAAGTAGGCAGCTACAGAAAGATACGCACCACTGTGCTCACTCATGTGGAGAAAGTTCACTGCCAGAAGTGGACAGGGAAATGTAGGTCCCTGGAGGGGAAGGAGGGACGATGGGGAGGAGCAAGGGTAACAAGGCCCAGTCAGACAGGAGGAGCAAGCTCTGTTTGCTACAGCATAGTAGGGAAACCGCTGTTCACAGTAACTTATGTATCTCATAAGGAACTAGAAGAGATTGAAGTTTCCCTACTAAGAAATTAGTCCTGAGACGGAAATGCTACCTACCCAGATGTGACAAGTATATATCATATATATACACCAATGCCACTGTGCTCCCTCAATATGTTTTGTGTTAATTTAAAACAATAATTAAACATTCAAGAGCTCCCCTAAATGTCCATAAATTCTCCAGAATTCAAGAAGGTATCTTGAAATAATGATACACAGTATTACTTCACATAACTTGTGGCTCATAAAGTATAGGAAATGTTGAGAACATAAAGCAACTCTCACAAAAATCAAATAAGCTAACCAAGTGCCTTGAAAATGAAGCAAGTGTGTACAGAAAAATAATATAGCTAATAATCTGATGAAGTCTCCACACATTTGTAAAGAGACAAAGATAAAATAACCATAAAACTAGGCTGCAACAGACAAAACTCAAACCTGTCATCAGATAAAAAAGGCAAAGAATTCTTAATTATGCCACTAAATCTTATAAACCATAAAGGTAAAGCTGGAAAACAGGAAAAATAATTGTGTTTTAAAATCCAGCAGAAGTCGCATACCTCCCCATGGCCTGCTGTGTTTATTCAGTCCTGTTAATGGCCAATCAAATGATAAACTGGTCTAATTCCAAATACTGAAATTGCAGTTTCAAAGTTTAAAATAATTTTGCTCCTCTGAAAATTTCTCTTGATACCAGGAAATTACTTTCAAATTAAAATGTATCTCAGACATTGGAGTTTCCAGACATTAATAGGGATTTAGAGGCAAAATCGGACTTACAGGAACTAGAAAGAAGAAAAAAGCCACTGAATGAATTTAATTTAGAAATCATCAGACAAATGGCATTGCATGGAGGAATGGAGATGACATAGAAATGCTAAATTCAGGGATATGTAGCTTTTAATTATCACTGCTCTCCTAGGATTCCAGGGATGACACTTCGAAGCCAAGTACTCTTTCCGTTCTCCAGGACACAAGAATGCAATCAGTAATGGAATATGAAAAAGGTCTATCTTTTACTCACTTTGAAAGAAGAAAAGTATTCATTCCAGTACGGCTAAACTAGCTGAAGGACTGGCATACCACGAGTATTCCCCTAAATATGACTGTGATCTACCCTTAGAATTACACAACATCGGGAGCCGGAATAAGAGCACTGTCAGGGACACCTGAATTTGTATCTCTGGCTCAGGAACTCATTAGCCAAGTGATTTTAAGCAAGCCTTGTTTCTCTAACCTGCACAATAGGTATTATTACCTTGGAGGCTGATGTGTGGGTTCACCAAGACAGGGAACTCAAAGTGCCTGACAGCGTGACACTGCCAGGTCACTGTGGGTAGCCGTAGCTCATTAAGAAGCAGGGATTCACACATTCTCTTGCTACAATCAAACTGAAATCCATAATTATTCTCTACACATGCCCTGAAGAGTTCTGCCTTGATTCATTCTAGTCCCTTTACAATTAATGTTTTCTTCATCCATCATTCTCGGCTGAAATCTTACCATTTTTTAATTTTTTAATCTCATCTTTTCAATACTTTTGCAATGCCATTATCATGAAATCTTCTTCCCAGTTATCAGCTGTTGTAAGAAGCCCTACACTGTGGGTGGGACTTTGTGTTTGCATAATATATAAACTGCAGGTCCTTCTACCGTCTTTCTCTTTAGGTTGCAAGCTCCTGGGAAGAATGTTCTTCCTTATCTCTGATCTCTTCAATACTTACATGACCCATAAAACAACCGATTGAATAGCTGAGCAGAGAATTTATGCACTTTCAGAGGCATATACAATGAAGTAAATGTCTGGAAAAGGGTGTTTAAGTTTGTTTTAACAATTTTCCCCCAAATTGCCTCCCAACCTGTCAGATGTATTAGTCATTGTGTCTGGAGATCACAATTATTTCTCAGTCTGGGTGTTGTTATAATTTGTGCTCACTTTTTTTTTTCATTATTTCTCATTTTATCGGTGGGGTAGCACTGAAGAAAGGAATTGGGATAAATACATTTTTCCTCTGTCATCATTTACCAGAAACTGTCTTATTTTCTGACTAAATCAGTACAGGATATATATAATGTATATTAACTGAAATACTTCAATTCTGTCATTTATACATCAAGTGTCTCTACTTAAACTTGATGTTAAACTTAAAGTAACTAGACAATCAACTAGACTTCACCATAATTTCCTTTTTCTCCTTCAAACATTATCACTAAAACAACCATAAGTAATGAAAATAATAATAAGTAGTAGTAGTAATAATAGTAATAATAAAATAACAATAAGTAATTAAATATGTGTATGGGCATGCAAAATAGTATCAAATATGGGATAGGTGAAAGCTCATAAACATTGAAAAGCAGTCACAACTAAAAGAAAATTAATTTCTTTAACACATTAAAAATATTCCTATATCTGAAAGAAAAATAATCTAATGGAAATCACTAGAAAGGGATTCTCATGTAACAATATGAATCTACATAATATGACTTGGTTAAGAAGTTAATAACAGTAGAATGTGGCCCACCCATTACTAACAATGTAAGCTTTATCTTTTACAATTGTTTTCTTTTTTGAAGGCATTTAGGGTAGTAAATAATTTAGTACCATCATTAACCTGAACTAGGTGTGTTATTATCAAAAGTTGCTAACTCTACTAAAGTAAAAACTCTGATCTTATATGAATGGTATCTATTAGGGATCATGTTAAAATCACCAGCCCCATTTCAGTAAACATCTTCTGTCACATAAACTGTGTTGCTAGATACTAAGTATCACTAGTTTACCTCTAAACGATCCAGCCCCTTCAGGAAACTGGGTGTAGTTTTAATAAAATGGGACTCATAAGTTTTTATTACATTTATAATGAATGCTTTTCAGTTTTATAGGCTCTTTCAAGGAGCAATTTAGTTTCTCTATTAAAACATGACTTTATATCCTTCACAACTTTCAGGGTTCAATTTTATGTGGCTGCCACTCTAAATATAAATGAAGATATTGAAGTTTTAATAAAGGTATAGAGTTATTTTTACTGATATATATGAGATGTAAGTTTACAAAATTACAAGGGAAAGAACTGAAGATTAAAATGTCCTTTTATTCTGATTCTTCCTATACTTTTCCATCATACAAAACTAGTGAATGGTTTTATAAAGATATATAACATATTTAGGCATTAATAAAGCCAGATTCATGATAATGCTTTTTCATAGAATAAAATCTTTTTGAGTATCTTTTTGGCACAGTAGAGAATATAACACTGTTTAATATAACTTGGTGGATTTTTAATGAGCCTCCATATTATATCTGGTGCATATACAAAATTTTCAGGCATTCTGGCTCTATTTATACCATCAAAAACTTAATTCAACCCCAACATCAGGAATTACTCCAATGGAAATAAAGGCAACTGTAGTACATTTTGTTTCTTTATTTTCTAAACTATGGAATCCACTATATACCAAGGCAAAATCGCCTTTTATTTGTTCAGTCATGATTTCCATATAGACTGTTATGAAGTTTCAAAAATAATTCTTATCTATTCCTCTAAGGTACATGTAAGAAAGATCTAATATCACACACCTGTGCTTGGGGAGCATATCAAAAAATTCACTGAACAGATATGAGGGGCATGCGTTCATAATGAAAACCAATGTGTTTTTGCCAATATTTACCATATTCGATCTGCAGGCAAATGCTTCAATTTCTGAAAACTTTGTTATTTTTAGAGAATTAGAACATACCAATGGTCTGAATCTGTGTCTCTCCCCCCAAAATTCCTATGTGGAAATCTAATTTTCAATGCCGTAATACTAGGAAGTGGTTCCTTTAGGAAGTGAATAGGTCCTGAGGGCTTCAACTTCATTAATGGGATCTGGGCCCTTAAAAATACGGTGCAAGTAATTTGGCCCATCCACCATGTAAGGCACTGTTTATACACAAAGGGCCAGCACCAGACACCGAGTCCATCAGTACCTTGATCTTAGACTTCCCAGCATAGACTATGAGAAATAAATGTCTGTTGTTTATAAGCTAAGCAAGCTAAGGTAGTTTGTTACAACAGCCGAAATGAAGACATTACCTAGACCACATGAAAAACATATACAAAACTCAAAGCACATCTTTTGAGAAATAGCTTCTTTATTTGACTATTATGCCAGCGTTGTAGTAAATAACATCATTTCTAGGATAAAACAGAATCGTCAGTAAGAAATAATCAGAAGTCAGATCAAAGCTTTGTATCTCCTTTGGTGTCAGGTTATTAATTTCCATGATCCCAAATGTTGGTAGAAAGTCAATACAATTAAAATCTACTGATAGAACTTAAACATCGTGGAGAGGGAACTGTGAACTGGAGAGCTGGCCCCGACGTCCACCTTCCTAACAATTCCCTGATGGCAAGTTTTGAGAATCAAAACTAACTGCACTTGTCACACACTACTAGTTTCTCATCATGTAAAATTCATTGTTATAGAAGTGTCTTCATTTCTCCCATGGAGGCCTATCATTTAAACTGATCTACTCCAAATAAACCCAACGGGGCAAAGATGAGTGTCCTCACAGTTAGTTTCACTCATGAAACCAGCCAGCGATTCAAGTGCCTCTACTTTGTTCTAGGTGGCTGAACTCTAATGATCGACAGTAAAGAGGATATGTAGAATTGACTCTTCACAGAGACGGGCTGAAACAGTGCTAAAATACAATATCAAAGGAAAACATTATCTGAGCAAGAAAAGAGTTTGGAGAAACGGACTGCTTCTCTTTAGGAATGGGATACAGAGATAATGAGTGATTTTACTCTATGAACTCTAGTTGACCCAACACTGGTTGATTAGTAGAGTAGAAACAGAGGTAAGTGTTCATGGGTCGTTGTGAAGTTTTAGAACACTAGCCTCCTCAACCTATTTGGAAAAACTGGTGGATAAGAGCAACAAAGAAATCCACACAATATCCACCGCATTGGGAGAAAGTGCAGCACAGACATCTTCAGCATTAACCCCTTGCCCAAAACTATTAACACTAATGCTCGTAGGAAAGTCATTCTGGCCCTCACCAAAGAAGCTATTTGATTTTCAGAACATCAGTAGTGAAAATTAGAACCTCTCCAACTAGGATAATCTCTTCAAATAGAGACACCAAAAAGACAAAAAGGGGTGATGTTCCCAGGAATGGTATTTTATGTGAGGTAAATTCCTTCTTGAAACAAATAAATAAACAGGCAAGGCATTTCCTTTTCACACATTCATTCAGTAACTATTTCTTGAAAGCATCCTGTGTGCCAGACGATGTGCATGGCTCTGGGAAACAGTAATGAACAAAACAGATGTGAGGCCCTGCTCTGATGGCGTGTTTATTCTAATGTAAAAGATCAGTAATAAACAAGAAAAAATGTAAGTATGCAAGATGGTGCTGGATACTTTACAGAAAACAAAGATGGCAAACAGAATACAGAGTACAGGGGAAGTTATTTAATATACGGTGATCAGGAAATGCAAAATATGTTTTTAAAGGAAAAGTAAAGGAGTAATGCTTGAGAAAGAGGTTCCTAGAATTATACTACATGAACACATTATGAAGCATACATTAAACCTGGAAGATTATAGAAACACAAGGAATTAGATTCCGATGCTACTTATTCTGCCTCTGTCAACATCAACTATTAGGTAAAATAATTTACTACGGGCTTTCCCTCTTCCATTTCTAGTAGAAAGGTCACAGGTTTCATACAAAAAGCTATAAAAACCAAGAAGATCCTTAGGATATCATAATGACTGGCAAGATGATCAGTGGCACAGCAACATGATTTGAAAAAAAGAGACTCTAAAATATTGGGGGAAAAACACTGAAATATAAACTTTCTCTTGAAAATGGTTTCTACATCTCGGGACCATTCCTGTTGGTTATCCTTATTGAATTTTGTTAGGGGTGAGTTCAAAATGGTTACTTTAATAGTACAAAAGATCTCACATTACAGAACTGCCGAGCCAGCTAAACTCACAGATCAGCTCTGCTCTTAAAGTCTAACAAGACCAAACTACGCTCAGAAAAGAAATAAATCTAACTTTAGAAAAATCATCTATCACCTTTTTACGATCTGTATTTTAAAATATTATTCTAGAATAATACCAATTCTCTAGTGGATGAAAAATTATCATGTCCTGTCCAAGAATTTTGCAATGACTTGAGACAAATCCTGCTGTGAGTAGCTTTGAAAATGCTTTCAAAGCCCACAGTGCTCCCTGATGCAAATATCTCTTGAGAGGCATCTACCTTTAAAATGCAATTTACAGCTCCCTTCTGTTGAAAATAAATTAAAATATGAACTGCAAGGCATAAAACAAAAATCTCATTTTAGTTTATAATAAACCCCAGAGCATGTAGTCACCTCTGCATTAAAACACACATGAAAAAAATCTCTGATTAAAATATAATATTCTATAAAATTTTTAAGCATACTAAGTATTCAGTAATGCTGACTTGTTGGTATTCAGTTATATATATATATATGCACATAGGTACCTATATAATAATATTATAATGATGGAAATTCTATACTAAAATTTTCTATTATTTCTACATGAAAATTCCATATTATTCCTTATTACTTAGATTATAACTTAAAAAAAAAAAACTTCCTGGTAACCATCTAAAGGGGTTGAAGTACTTTCCCTTTTAAATATGATGTTGAGTACTTTTAATAAAGTCTTTAGCCATTTAGTCTTCATGACAACCTGTGTGTATATTTGTTACACCTGCTTTAAAGATAAAGAATGTAACATGTACAGGGGTTAAGTGGCCTGTAAAGGATCACAGGAAAAAAGCCTATCTTAAAACCACAGTATTTCAAGAGTCAACTTCTATAACCATTTCAGGAGAAAAAAAATCATTAGATCAGAATTATATGAAGTCATGCTATTCTCTCATAGAAATAAAATTATAACATTGGATTACAATTTTATATGACTATAATAATTGATTATAATTTGCTCATATTAAATTTATAATATGGGACTATAATCTTTACTAAAGATTTAAAGCTAAAAGAACTTGAAGAAATAAAAGATCATATTTACTTGTCTCATAAACTATAAATCTTATAGCTCCAAGACATCGATAAATTATATCTATAAAATAACCTAAGAAATAATTACATGTTTCATGATTTTTGCCACAATACAAATTAATTTAAAAGAATTAAAACGGAAAAATAAATAATAAACCAATTTAACTTCATTTAGGTTTATCAAGTAATTCCATAGCTACGACTGCCACCCAAAAGGACAGCAAATTGCAGAAAGAAATAGTAGAAAAAGGAGAAAAGAGAATAAACAAGCAAAACACCTTAAGGCCAAAGACTTCAGAAAGGTTCTTACAGAGATTTTGGAAGTCATATATTTATTAAAGAGAAGAATTTTGAAACAGTGTATGTAGCAGTAACAATGCAAGGTAGGAAAAGTACAAAAGGTTAAACATGGTTCTTATTTTTTAAGAAGCCCTAGACAGCACAGGGAAGAGAGGCACTAAAAACAAATAATTGTCATATAAAGTTTTATGTGTTACCTTTCAAACATGAATATGTAAAGACAGAAAACTTCAGAGAAGCCTCTGAGTAAAATCTCTGATGGCTTATTGTGGGGAAAAAAAAGTTATAATTTAAAAAAAGGAAAGCTGTCTTGGTCACATAGTGCAGGATCCTCCAGTGGCAGAGCTACCGTGCCAGTAACATTAGCACTGGCGGCCTGCACTTGGCTGACACACCGTGCCTTAGTGGCTTCAAATTTTCCTTGCATTGATTGCTCTCATTATTTTTCTCCATATTGATAAAAAATATCTAAAGAAAGGTAAATCTCAAAGCTAACTTGACATGATTATTTTAACTCAGCTAAAAAAATCTCTTTAACAATAGTCATTAACATTGTTGGAGTGTAGATTGTGATATAAGATGTGATTATATAGTAATAAGATTGAATTCTTTTCATAAATATATCAAACTTCATATATTATCTTAGGATGTTCCATCTCTACAACAAAATACCAGAGACTGGGTAATTTATAAAAGTGTAAATTTATTTATCCTGGCTCTGAAAGTGAGGAAGTCTGAGATCAAGGTACCATTGTTTGGCGTCTGCTAAGGACCTTTTTGCTAGGTCCTCACATGGCTGAAAGGCCAAAAACATTAAAAAAGGATACTATATCTCCTCACCTGGAAGAAGGTCAAAACAAAATGTTGTATCAGGGCACTGTTGCTAATTCATACCTGTGGGCTTCAGCCTTATGACTGAATCAAAGCCCCACTTAATACTATCACTTGACAATTACATTTCAATATACTAATTTGGGGGACAAATTCACGCCACAGTATACATCACATGGGTGAAGCCCTTCAAAGCATTTTCTCTTCATTTCCTTACTGCAAGGGCACAGCCCTTGGTACAGCTGTCTTTACAAATTCTCTGTATGAATTATTACAGAGCCAATTTACCAGCTCCTATGGGAAAAGCAGTCCCACTGAATGTTATAAGACCTTATGGATCAAAGGTTTCCCTGCTAGCCCGAAATACATATTTTTGTCCTCCCTTCCATCTGCCACATAAAGCTCCTTTTGGATTTGATTTACAATAAAATTTACAAACTAGCCAATTCAGAATAAAAACAATAAATAACAGTTAATAACATATAAATCAGTTAAATAAATAAATAATTATTTATGTAATAATAACAAAAATAATTATGAAATTATGTATTTCATAATAAATAACAAAAAGTGCTGTAGTCCCAGCACTGGGAGAGGCTGTGGCAGTAGTAGGAGCCCAGCCTGAATAACTCAGCAACTTAGGAAGACCCTATCTCAAAATTTAAAAACGTTAAAAGGGCTGGGATGTAGCTAAGTGCAAAGGCCCTGGGTTCACTCACCAGTGGAGAGGGAGGGAAAGAAAAAGGTTGAGACAGAAACAGAGACAGACAGAGATGGAGAGGCAGGGTCCGACAGAGGGAGACACGGAGAGAGGGAGAGGGAGGGAGAGAAGAAAAGGAACGAGGGAGGAAGGGGGGAAGCACTGAACCACAGCCATGTTATCCGGCTCCAGCTCTGGTCCCTACTTGCTTCAGCTGCAGCTGCTTTGGAACGGACTCCCATACCCAGGTCACACAGGAGCCCATAGAGAGAAGGTGAAGCTGCTGATGAGGCAGGTATTTGTTGATTCCCATCAGGAATCGGACTACCTAGGAGAGTTCACTTGTGCCCTGTTTGCATTAAATGTCATCACCTAATAACACAGGTGAGATGGGCGGACACCGTTCTGGATGGTGGAAAAATAGTCATTCGAAGTGGAGGGCTGACTGCAAAGCTCCAAACCTGGGTGCGCAAAAGCAAGCCTGTATAATACACACCCAAATCTCCAGGGACACCAGATCTTAATGACACACTAGACTGCTTGCAAGACACACTAACCTGCTGAAAAGCTAACTCAAATACCATCTTTCTCTTACACAATTATGACATTAGAAGATTCATAAATGCCCTTAGATCTCATAATCAGTAAAGATCATAGGTTTGTCTTTATATATCTTAGAACACTAGATCTTGCCTGCATTAGCCCAAATCCTAACAATCCAGAGAAAACAAAAACATGCATCTTTTAATATCTCCTTTTGGCAAATCCCTCTTAGCTTTCAGCTCTGAGTACAGACTGTTTCCCAGCCTTGCTCTTCCCCAACTCAGCATCTCAAACTGCAGTTTGCTTTCTCTGTGACCCAACAAGTGGCCCTGATCTGGAGATATTTTAAAATGTGAGAATACAGCATCAAAAGTCCATTTTCATCTCCCCAGCAAAAGAATAAAACAGAACAGAATAAAACAAATAGCAAACAGTAAGCCTCATGGAGAGATTCTTTTACCTTAGATGTTATTTGTAGACTCCAGAAGAACACAATGAGTAAACATTTCAAACAAGTACAGTACATAAAAAGAGGACCAGCAATTACCACTCACCACTCTTCATCTATTTTTGGATAAAATGAAGTAATCTTTACAAAAAGTACTTTTAAGATTTTTGAAGGAAATCTATTCTCCAATTCAATTTCTAGAATAACTTCACCTAATTTGGAAAATATTACATAATGTGATACTCTCTACACAGTACCCATCCCTCACTTAGCAATAGCCACAGGAAAATCATATTTAGGATGCAACATTGGGCAGAAATATATTAAAGGACGATTACCAATAATATATACCTTGTAAGGGACTCTGAGTGCTGCCCAAGCGCGTGCCTGAGTAAACATCACAGCTCAGCCACTAATAAAGCCATCACTGTGTCTCAGTTTTCTCATGGAAGCTGATCTATTTCACAGGAGAGAAAGAGGAACTGAGACGAAAGACATAAAGCACTTACTTCAGTTCCTGGAAGGAAATAAGAGCTCGATCAGTGTTAGACATTGTATTCTGACTTCCACGTCATTGCTTACACTTACTATTCCCAGACTTCACATACATCTTAAAAGATACAAAAACAGCCACTTATCTCCCCTCTGAAGCTCTCAGCTCAAATGACCCCTTACCAAACAATTATGAGCCTCCATGTGCAGTTCTTGCTGTTTTGCTTGTTTTTAATCAGGAAAAAATGGCCTCAAACAGACCACATGATGAAGTTTTATATAATGTTTGTGTCCCTCCGGTTTGGTATTAAAGGCTCACAGCAAAACATCTATTTTGACCATATCCAATTTGTTTAGAATTGTAACAAGCTTGCCTCAGGTCATTAATCATTGGGGAAAAGAATAATAGACTAAAATTTTCATTGATATTGCTTTACTTGCTATTTTTAAAGTAATGGAAATGATGAAAGAAAAAGTTGTTGTCTATAATATATCCAGGTCATTATTGATTAGAATTCCAAAATCAAAATGAACCCTTAATTAATAACCCTTTTAAATTATTTTATTTAATAGCTGAATTACCACACTGAAACATACTCATTTGATGATGGTCTGGCCATCATCTGACATTCTACTGGCAGCTTATGAAATGTTTGTTAAAGCTATGAAGTCTAATTACAAAAGCTTTCTTTCAGAGCCTCACAAAGGATGAAGAAGAGCTAGAAAATTATCTCCGTCATACCAAAGGAAGAAGTATCAAACAAATGAAAACAGAGTGAAATCAGATGAATGATGCATGTGTTGGGGGTTTACAGCCCACAGGAAAGGGGTGATGGTTTAGAAAACAGAGAGAAAAGGGAAAGGTCATCTGGTGCCATCATTTGGGCCTTTATAGAAAATGTCATTATCTTTTTCTTCAACGGGGTTGGCTATAACTGTAGTTTCATAGTTGCTAATATGTTATCATTACTCAAATAATTAGACTTGGGAGCAACAGATTTTTTTAATTAGCTATCTCCAAGCAAGCACCATTATGATCATCTAATTATCCTTTGAGGCAGCTTATGTGCAAATGCTTCAAACATTCACTACCTTACTTCCATGGGTGCTGGCTCCATGTTTATAGTTTAATAGTATTTATTAAAACAAAGTGATAAGGACTTAAGCAGCAAAATTCATTTTTTTAGGAATAGGAAGGTTATTTTCAAAAAGTAAGAATTGATTACTTTTAGATTCAAAAATGAATATGTGGTTTAGTAATAAAAGCAATAAAACTCATATTCATTTTCAATTTATTAAGATACCAATAAAGCCTAAAGTAATTTTTGGCCTAAATGCCAAACATTTAGCTATACTCAATCAGCAAGATTGCTTAGCTAGATAAATAATTACCACCTTTAACAGGATAAGATGCCCTCTTATAATAGTATGCTTCAGTCAGCCTGTAAGAGAAAATGACTTTTTAAAAGACATAATTGTGTTAAATGAGTCTCTAAAAAGCATAGCCACCTGATTACTCTAGCAACAATACAGAACACTGGTTGAACTATAAAGAACTTTTCTTCATTACTCTTCATTGTACGTACGGATATGACAGCAAGAGCCTGCCGGGAAACAGGTGGCTAGGGCACAAACAGGTGGATCTGAAGATTTGGATCAGGAAGCAGAAAAGGGCTCAAGTGCACCTGATCTCTAGGCGTCACTCCTCCTGCCTATAGGCCCACACAACCTGCCCAGGAGCACTGCATCAATCTGCAGAAGCAGTCTAGTGTTCTCTCTGTTCTCTCAGATTACAAATGAATTGTTCTTTGCCAAGAGTAAGCTATGATCATTTCTGCTTTTCCTCTCCTTTCCTTGAGACTTTGTTTCAAGTAACTCCTTGGACCACCTTTGGGTTGAGACTTTACTTTTCTTAGATTTTGGTCTCCCCACCAACTTAATGAAAAATTTTGCTAAGACATCCATGATGTGAAGATTAGTAAAGAGTTGACATATTTGTCTTAAATATTAAAAAGTTCTTTCTAAAGGTGGAGCACACATAATTTTGTGCCTATCTCTATCAGTTTGAAGTTACGAAAGTGGGTTTGTTTCACATGTAAACTAAACATAGAAAGATTTGAGCCATCCATCTATCAACTTTGATGTTTTCAGGCAGAAGCCTTAGCCACCACATCTATAGATGTGTCAACTCTTACAAAATTCTAAGGACTATCTGCACACATAACCCCTTAATGTGTCTTCTCATCACAGGGAGGAAAGATGAATAATATATTTTTAAGTATTACATATTTGAAGTGTATTTTCTTCTTACTTTCACCAATTCATTAAAATACAGGAAATACTGCAATGACTTACAATTTCCATTGTAAAATTGCCCTTTAAAAGAAGGTCATAAAAAACATTGCCCTTAGACCATGATAATAGTGTGTTGAAAGAAGAAAGTTTCAAATGTACAAAGAGCACTCTTTTCTCAGAATGAGATATGGAACCCTAATCAAAATGAAAGATAATGTTAGAGCTTGAGAATCTTGTGTTACATTTGTCATCAAACAGTGTACAGATACAGATACAGCCCCTGGCCTTACTTAGACCTAGACTATTGGTGGCAAAACTATGGCACGTGCACTATGGTGTGCTGTTTGTATCATCGAAAGCTCTAAAAGGTTCGGCATGGCTGATAGACCTACCTTAGATGAAAAAGAAAAGGGAAAAATTATAAGAAATTTATGCTAATCAGAAGTTATGTGGTTCTTTCTAAATAAAGAATATATTCAGGTTCAGTTATCAACCTACCAATCTGTTTCACAAATATTTATTAGTCTTACTTACAAGACTTTGTGCAATCTCACAAAGTACATGAATACAAGAAAAGTTTAAGTACATCAAGGACATGCCAGAGAATTTTCTGAAAGAGCTCAAAGGGAAGGAACTGCATGTGACTGCTCTGACTGAATACGAAAGTATTTCAGATGGTCACAGGGTTTTAATCAAAGGGGGTAAGATGCCATCCCAGAGTACAGCTCAAGGTCAAACTAGGGCATCAAAGGTATGGAAAGGAGAAAGCAATGATTTGCTCAGAAAAAGGAAGAAAAACTAAGAAAGAAAGGGAAGAGAGAAGGAACACATTCTGCACGTAGAGCACAGAGCAATTCAATGACTAAAGTCGGAAATAGGACTGGAATCTCAGGCTGAGCCAGATCAACAAAGTGTTGAATATTAGTCTCAGTCTATTAATTCTATAATTAATGAGGAACACAAGAAGGTTTTTCACCAAGGTCATATGATCAGCAGCTTGGCAGAAAATGCATAGGTTTACAGCATAATATGGTCAAGGAGAAAAACTTAGGGGAAGGGGGCGTTTGAAATAAACCCAAAACAAAAGTTATAGAAATTAAAATACAAAGAAATCTGGAACACACGAATTGTCTAGACCTTGGACAATGTGTATGATCCAAAGTAGGTTTGTTATATTCTTCATACACACATACACAGAAACACAATTTTATTATGTTGCTTATATTATTTTGTGTGTTTCACATAATATATAATAATCTTTAAATTTGAACTTATTTCTAACACATTTCAGAATTGACATAACTGGGAAAATGCAAGATATAAAAGAGGGGAAAAAAGGATGATTAATTGAAAATATTGCTTCTCTCTAGGAGGGTACATCACACTAATTGAAAGAAAACAGAACAGCTTTGGTGAGTGAGTCCCTGATGAGGCAGAATAACTTTAAGCCAAAATACAAACCTATAGTGCACTGAAAGAAAAGGAGGAGGTGAGACTAGGGAACCTGAAGCAAAGAGAAGTTGAAGAAGAAAATGCTGGACACTAATGTAAATGTTACAGAGAATTCATGGAAGAATTATACCTAACAATGTGTGAGCTCCAAAGGCAACCATTTCAGTGGTATGGGAAGCACAGAAGCCAGCAAACAATGAAGAAGTGATTAGCTGTGTGCAATAGTAAGGCCCTCCCATAGTTGCCTCCTTCCCCTGGCAAAAACCTGACAGGGAAGGCAAGGTGGGCTATGGGAGCCTGAAGAGACCATATGAGAAAGGGTAAGAATTCTTTATACTGGTTTATCAGGGAGAGGAAATACTGTAAAATATAGGAAAGCAAACAATTTCTCAAGATCATAGGAAAAGGTAAAAAGAAAGGTTAAAAGGTCCAGGGAAATTTTGTGAAGCAGGAAAAGAATCATGAAGGGTGTTACAGCAGGTAGGAAGTGGAGGAAATTAGGAAATGCTGATCAAAGGCTAAGAGACTTCTTATCAGGTAGGATGAATCAGTTCCAGAAAGCTAATGTCCAGCATGGTTAGTAATAATGAATTGTATACTTGAAATTTGCCGAGAGAGTAAATCTAAAATGTTCCTACTACAGTTTTTAAAACCTACATGATATTATGGACACATAAATTAACTTGACAGTGGTACTTATCATATACATATATATATATATATATACACACACACACACACACACACACACATGTACATATACATGCATACATATATCAAAACATCATTTGGTATACTGTATAAATACACATAATTTTAAATTGTGAAATACACTTCAATAAAGCACAAGACAAAAAAAAACACTAATGGTTGAACAGGTTTTTTCATTTAATCCTCAGGGATCTTCTGGCAGAATTTGCTCAAAGAAGTTATTAAGAAGAACAGGAATACAAGACAGATAAGTTTCAAAACGGGGCAGGAGAATCCTGGTGGATGTGCTTCTAGGTCACCATATAACAAGAAAGCAGTGTGCAAGGCCTGTTCACATGGGAAAAGGCAAACTGGTAAACGTTCATACCTTTCTACGTCATGAATGAAACTAGGTTAATCACTCAATCATCCCTACTATTCTTATCAGTCTTTATCTCTATATGCTAAACCACATCTCCTTCTCCTCCCCATTTTTGGAAAATGATAATGATGAATCAGTTCTTAGAATACTGATCTAGAAGGTTATTCTATAAAACAAAACTACACAGAGTATCCTTGAAAAGCAAGCAAAGTTTGTTCAATTATGGGTTATTTCTGCCATCACAGAAACACTTTAATACACACAA
Source organism: Dinomys branickii (assembly GCA_004027595.1). Classification (NCBI taxonomy): domain Eukaryota; kingdom Metazoa; phylum Chordata; class Mammalia; order Rodentia; family Dinomyidae; genus Dinomys; species Dinomys branickii. The sequence continues at coordinate 29,643 of PVLD010002850.1, forward strand.
GTGAATAAATGTGTGAAAAACCCAATTATAAAGACATAGAACTAATACACAGAGTGGGGGAAGGTTGCAAAGCAGAGCAAGGAGAAGGCAAAGGAGAATCCTGTGCCTGATTTAGGAACACAGCGGGACGGCTGCCCTTTGAGTCTGCCCAGTGTCCTTCCAGTCTTCCGCTCTCACACTGGGGGGCTATTCCTCTCGCTTCATGTGTTCCGGGAGGAATTTCAATCCCCAACCCTATGCCAAGGACACAGCCGATTACAGAGCCTGTCTGTCTGCAGTGGCTGATCCAAAGCTGCCCAGAAGACCAAAGAATAGTCAAGTGATGTTGTCCCCTGGTACTTTATATATGATTCCTGTCTTCATTATTTAAGACAATGCATGTCTGGAGTATCTGCTACCGTGTACTCTCTGACTCTTGCTGCATGTAGGAGAAAAAGAAAGAACAATACACACAGCAGCACTGCTGAGAAACAAATTAGGGCAGAGAGGGAGAAGTGGGAAATGGACCCAGCCGTGGGGCCCTGGGGGTCTGAGGCCAGCTTCCCTCTGGACTTCAGTTTCACGCATCAGTAAGTGACAGGGGTTGCAGCATTCTCAACTCCCACCAGCAGGGGAGAAGGATTCCTTTCCCCCCCACAACCCAACAGCATTTGCTATTAGTTGATTTCTTGATGGTAGCCATTCTTTCTGGGGCGAGATTGAATCTCAGTGTTGTTTTAATTTCATCTCTCAAATGACCAGTGATGTTAAGCATTTTGTCATGTATTTATTTTCCATTTGTATTTCTTCATCTGAAAAGTGTCTATTCTTATCAAATGCCCATTTTTAATTGGGTTGTTGAATTTGGAGGGTCTAATGGAAATAAGTACGGAGATTCCTCAGAAAACTAGGATTAGAGATCTCATTCCACCCAACTATTCCCCTTCTGTGTATTTTCCCAGAAGAATTAAAACTATCATACCACAGAGAAACATGTGCAACCACATGTATAGCAGCACAATGCACCATAGCTAAATGCTAGAAACAACTCAAATGTCTACCAACTAAGGAATGGATAAAACAGCAGCGATATTTTTATACAATGGGGTACTACTCAGCCATAAAGGAGGGTAAATTTGAGATTCTTATAGGTAAATGGATGCAACTTGAGACCATATTCATAAGTGAAATAAATCAGACTCACATGTGTAAACATTGTATTATCTCCCTGGTGTGAGAAACAGAAAGGTCTAAAATGTGCAATAGGTATTGTGAAATGGGAAGAAATTGTTCAAAAGGAAAAAGGAGCTAGGATGGGTAAAAGAGTTAAGGACACTAGGGGAAAGGGAAAAACTGTAAGTCAGTTATACTATTAGGGTCTCGTAGTGCATTAGAAAGGAAGGCTTGTGCTAATATCAATTGGAGAAATTCTTATGCCCCTATCTTGTACCCTGAGCAACTACTTTAAAGATAACAACATGAAAAGTGTTAACTATAGTTATTCTCCTATTATTTTGTTAGGAAATTTTGTTTTACCTTTTGTCCCTAAAATTAAAGAAAAGTCAGTAAACCATCCCCAACCCGCTAATCCATTCCTTTCAGAGAGAAAGATGGGCTCCCAACACTTCCCTTTTCCTTCTGAAGTCCAGAAGGGGGCATGACCTGACTGGCAGCTCGCAGCACACCTCCCCTCGCTCGACCTTGTGTCCTGCAGGATGATCACAGGGTCTTGCCACCACCTCTTCCTTCTAAGCTGTGCTGACAGGAGCCCGGGCTCTGCTCACAGCCCACAATTCTGCCCTCCTCAAGCAACTCCAGATACTGCCACTGCCTCCCCGAGGAGCAGAGAAAAAACTGCATGTGACAGGGCAAAGATCCAGGAGGGACGTGGACCCACGGCTGGTTTCCCCAAAGTCCCCAGACCCAATAGGGCACGATCACCATGGCTGGCCCTCCTAGAGACTTCCCAAGGGCAGCAGCAGTCAGGACTCAGCCCTGGTTTTTTTGCCCAAAGGATGGAATTGGCAGTGAAGCAGCAGCTCTTCCCAGAGGTCCCCAAAGCTACTATCATGGCAGCCATGGTGCCCTAAGTCCCAACAAGCTGCTCCAAGAGACATGGCTGCCGCAGGTTAAAACACAGCCCTATGCCAGATCACTCCCCCCGCAATGATTCATACGGCTCCATCCTGTAAGCTCCAGATGATACTTTTCCCTCTACCATCACCCTAAAAGTCCTCACATAGATCTGTGCAGTGCAGGAAACCAAGTACGCTTGGGCCCCTCCTGCTACATATAAGCAGCACTCCCTCACTCTCCCTGGATGAGTCTGGCAGGACTCCCTCCTTTCCACTAAGCTCACCCCACCGGCAACGCCCTCCCTCCTGTGCTGCAGCACAGGTCTCAGTAAAGCTTCTCTGGCAAGATCCTACTGCTTATTCAAGATTCTGATCTCAAGTAGAGTTGGATGAGCAGGCTTCACTGAAAACAGCTAACACTAGAGGCTACTAGTTCTGAAGAATTCCACAGACCAGCAGTACCTGGCAGACAGTGGAGACCTGCAGGGAACCCCACAGAGGCCACAAAAGCTACTGGAAGAGCTGCAGGCAGCCAACAGGGCTACAAGCCTCAGATGCTGAGGAGGTGACCGGGAGTGCTAAGAGCCTAACACTCTGATCTGAAACACTAAACTCTAAGCCACTGGCCCAGAGCCACTAAACTCAAGTGCTACATTTTGCTGATTCTGATTTCTATCCCGATTGAATAAAGAATCTGCTCATTGATGATACACTGACTTATGCTAGTTTGACCTGGATTTCTGTCACCTCTGATCCCCAAAACCCTGACACAAATGCTTTACAATGCTCACCCCAGAATAAAGTGTGCTATAGAGCTGTGCAGCCTGAAGTGATCCTCCACCTCTGAGGTAGGGGAGGAAGAGGGAGAAAACAGATGCCAATTCGAGCAGAGAAGGAAAAAGGAAACAAGATAACCATGGCCTCCACAGTCTCCGCTTTAGGATGCTCTCACTGTTCCAAATCTGTCAGAAAACTGGATATAATTAGAGATTTCCTGAGTGACATCGCTGCAGGCATGGATGCTTTAGCATTTAACTTAAACAGAGCCTGGCCACAGCTTCCGTTCAACACGCGCTCGAAAGTGCATTTCAAAAGGGTTAAACGGAAATCTCATTTTCAAAATGAAGTCTTCATTTTGTTCTCATCTTTGTTTTTTAACCTATTCATTGAGGCAATTCTTAGCAAACAGCTTGTTATTCCTGAGACGCAAATTATGCAGATTAAACTACACTCTGAAAGGCACTATGTAGCGCATGGAGGCGTGGCCTAATGAGAGAGTGTGTGCATTGTGTGCCCAACGGTCTAAGTTCAGTTCTCAGTATCAAATATAAAGATAAATAAAAAGTGAAATGCATCATCATTAATGGAATTTTATGAAAGAAAAAGTGGTCAAAGTTTGAAAGAGGAAAAATGAGTATAGATCTTGAGTGTAAGAGGCCTGAAAACTCATATTAAGAAAAAACATAGCCATTCTTATACTGTAATTTCTTTAATGAAACCCTTATAGCCTGAGAGAAAACCAATCTTGATTTACCAATTCACTATCTTAACTCAAGTACATGATTTATATTGTTGATGACGAGGATTTTTCCTTTCTTTTTGTCACTATATATGCTGACTTATGGAAAAACTACTTCAGTTACTACAATAAAAATATTTCCCTCTGCCATGCGCCACCCTGCCTGGGAGCCAGCCTATTATGGCCTGACACCTCCACAGACTGTGAGCTAAATAAACCTTTGCCCCTTTAACTTTGGGAGTCCCATATTTTGTCTCAGGAGTGAGAGAAGTAACTAAGACAAGATGAGAAAAGCTAAGGTGAAGAGAAGTTACATAAGATTTCTGAGCACACTAAGTAGTCAGCTGAAATAGAAAACAAGGGAAAGCCGGCCACAATAAACATAGTCAGCATGGCATAAAGGAGGATCACTTAGAAGACCAGCCAGTTTGGTGGCTGAAAGGAGAGTCGTGCTCCGTTCCAGGAGAGGCTCTGTGGAGGGACCCCACAAGGAAATCTAATGTGAGACCTGCTACAGGGTAAAACAGTGGAAGAGACTGGAGAGGTTAGAGACAGAAGAAGTTGGAGCTACAGGAGAAGGCTTAGGCATGCAAAGACCTGCAGCAAGACAACAACCTATAATGGAAGAAACAGGCAAGTCTTTTTGTGGGGATCAGAAATCGAACTCAGGACCTCATGATTGCCAGGCAGGTGCTGTGCCACTGAGCTAAACCCCAGCCCCTCAACCAGGAAAGTCTTGATAGGAGCAGAAGCATGTCTCAAGGACTGTATGTGAGGGAGACTGGAGATTTCAGCCACATGTTTGTGGATCTCTGGCTGTGCCACTAATATTATTCAGCTCTTCTTCCCAAGACTGCTCCTTGGAACAGTCATTTGACCTTGTCTTGGAGCAGTAACTGACCTTGTCTTGTCCCAGCATACCTGCCTGTCCCTTGCCCTCTATGTGTTTTCATTGCTGTTTAACAGTGTCTTCTTCCTCATCTTCCTCCTCCTAACCTTGGCTCACCGCAACCCACTGTGTCACCTCCTAATTGATTTCAGCTTCACTCCAACCACTCAGGAATTCACTCTTTCTCTGCACTGGGTTAGCCCACTCTGTTTTTGAACTATGTCATGACTCGGAACAGCAACCTATAACCCAACTCTCTTTAGGCTGGGTCCCAAATACAAACATAATGGCCATAAAAATAAAGGTAATCAAATTTTACATACTTCCTTTCATGCTAAAGTTTTTCATAAAACCAAAAAAGAGACCAAGCAGCCACACTTAAATTATTGTTAATGTAAAATTTCGTGGTCAAAAGTAGGAGGAAAAAATAGAAAATGTAGAAGACTGGAATCATAAAACTAATGGTTGTAAGTGCCCACATGTTAACAAAAATATATCCTCAGTGGTTAACATTTCTAACCCTGAGGAAAAACATTGTTTTAAAAATACACAAGAATTTTATTGAACAAGTAGGTAATGAATTTATTTTGAAGACAATTTCTAAATAAAATATCATCATCTCACTTTCAAGTACACAGAATCCCTTACAAACATGCTTGGTTTCTTTGTTCATTTGTTTGACTGCTTGTTTTCTTGGAGTCCTTTTTCACTTATTTCAAAAACTATGAAACATTGAAGATAAAGAAAAAAAAAGTTTATTTTAGTAATTCACTGAAATTTAAAAAATAACATCAATCTTCCTGTACAATCCTTCCTGTGGATAACAGTATATATACTGTTGGAAATGTTCATTTTAACCCAGTGAATGATAATGTTCTTCAAATTTAGAAAAAGGTTAAATCTCACCTAAAAAAATATAGGATGTCACCAACTTTGTAGCATATTGTTTAACAATTAAACATAGTCTAATATAATGTCAGAAAGTTTATCAGGAGCACAATATACATCTAAGAAAAAGAGGGTAAAGTAAAAATCCAGACTACAGCCATAGCCAGATGTGGCTCAAAGATGTATGTTTTTGGAGCATAGCAGTATAGCAAAGTTGTTGTTTTAAATAAATTTGATTTCAGGTATAAATTTCACAAAACTGTGAATTTTAATCTTTCTTTAAAACACCCAAACAAAAACAAGTGGAACTGCAGACCACACAAGGCTGGCCTTCCCACATGCAAACAACTACCATGAGTGAGGACAAACCATACTCTTTGATCTGGGCATGCAGACTGAATTTACGCTAGCTTTGCACTCATCATTGGTTAAACGCACTGGGCATAAGCTGTCTCCACAAAGAGACCTTTTAAGTGCAGCAGAAAAAAACAGTACAATTTCCTCCGTTCTATTCCTTGCCAAGTCTCCTGTGTATATTTTATGATCATATTCTTCCTGCCTGAAAAAGTTAAATATCTCGCTTAAAATAAAAGAGCCAGCAAATAACAGAACTAGTCCTTAATCTGAATCTTCAGAGCCAAAACTCTAGTGCTTGTCAGGCTTTAACACAGTTAATATGCCTAGCAAATTAGTATCCGTTATTTCTCCCAAATAGAAATTTTAAGATATTCTAGTATATTTGTATAGTCATTTTTATCTTCACAAAATCAAATTTACTACACACAACAGCCAAAATATGGAAGGCGCACATTTCATCTAACTTTAAAAATAACATACATTCCCTTGCATTTCAGTTTCTTTCCTTCAACAATAAAAAAATGGTTAGATACAAAACACGTCAGATCACTCCCAGACACCAAAGAAAACTAAGTCATTCTTCAGAAGGTAACTGGTAAAACGTCCCTCTTCTCCTTCAGAAACATCTATATTTGTTCTTTCTAATACAAACTTAATGTTGGCCCTTATACAAAATTATTCTTTTATTCTTCATACACAAGTCATTCTTTTGTTATTTCTGCATTTCTCATCTGTAATGTGCTCATCAACTTGTCAAGGAGACTGTTAAAATTTGTTCTTAATCTTTACACTCCCTCTCAGCTGAAATTTTCTCCTATCCCTTAATCATTTTCTAGCTTGATTACTATAATTTCTCTTTTATTGTCCTCTCAAAATTCATACTTGTTAAATCATATATAGGCATAATATGTAGCTAAAATAACATGTCCTTAAAACTGTCTCACTGGCATTCACAGAGACATCTTGACTCTTGGAAAATTCCACTTCACGTCCCTGTCACTCTGAATACTTTGCTGCAATTATTTGTCTCTGTTACTAGAGAACGGAGTCACACATCACCAATTTTGTCATGTCACCTTCTTCCCATGAGGTTCCAAGCAGGTATCCTTTGAGATATGCTTTCTTAGGAGCATTCTTTTAAAATGTTGCCTATCAAGGTGAAATAGCAGGAAAATATGTGAAGGAGTAACTATATCTGAGCTTTCTTCTCTAGGAAAAGAAGAAATAGTTCAAAATACAGTCCACATTGGAAACTGGCTTTACATTTTAATCTTTAGAATATAATTTATAATAAATTAAAATATGTGTGAAAATGGTTTCTCAAACTCTAACATCTTTTAGGCAAAAGATAAGAAGTCTAATTCTATCAGATGATGCACTAAAAATGTAAATGTTAGAAAACTAATTATATAATCAAAAGAATATAATTTATTTCAACTTCAGAAAGCCTGAATTTCTGACTAAAACATCAAGTCAACCAGAATCATTTTGAAGTCCGTCATATAAAAAGCAAGAATTTTTGATGGCGAGAAGAAAAAAGATATTTTATCAAATGTATAAGGATAATCTGGTTCATATAAATATCGAAGTAAAACCCCAAATGGCACAAGTTAAATTTCCCTTTATAAATTTCTGGAGAAAAAACGCACATTTACATCCTTATCTAAGACATTCTCTCATAGAGAAGGGAGAGGGAGAGAGAAAGAGAGAGAGAGAAAGATCACTTGAGCATTCTGGTTGGGAATAAATTCTCAGCAGTCTACCATAAACCTTTATGTAAAGCTAGGTCTTTAGGTGTTAGGTCAGGAGCCCAACAGAAGGGAAAGAGTTCTGGAAGTTCTCCCAGTGAGAACCTGTTCAAGATGGCACCAGCAATATGATTGCTAACCACAGTCAACTTAAGTGGGTCACCTGACACTTTTCACATGAAACAGTTAGGGGCAGGAAAGATGCTGTTTGTCGTAAACAAATCAAGACCATTCACAGAACTTGGGTGGGCTCGGCTCTTGCAGCAGCCTTTGGCCCCTAGGAGGGCAGAGAGTCTATCCACATAGAAGAGGTACAAGGGCACAGCTCACAACACCCCTGGGTCAGGATGGGAGCTGTCACCAAGTTATCCCACCTCCTTTACTTCTTCCTTTTACAAACAGCAAAACTATTACTGTGGATTAATGACTCACGACCAAAAACTGTAAAGCTAAAGAATAATCACTAAGAATGGAATTCTAGCACAAGGAAGAAGAGCTATCAAAGATGAGGCAACTAGCAGCCTTCCCCATAGAGTTTAGAGTTTAGAAATTTTAGTAAGAAAATTTTAACCATTTTAGAAAGTTTAAATCTCTACAAGTTTAAGGTCATCCCTTTCCCATGGGGGGAGGAATGTACGATGCTCCATAGCAGCTGTACTTTTCAGGTCCTCACTTTGCAAACTAATGAGCTACACGACACAGAAAAGCCAAAGGATTCTGTTAAAGCAGTAATAAAAATGTTCCCTTCATTGGTCTTCTCCCTGTGTGTAACTTGTGTATCCCAGCATCTATGGGCTTAATAATCATTACAATATAAACAAATATTTCAGGCTGAAAAATAAGTCTTTAAAAAAATAAAAAGAGAAAGTACATAAAACAGCATAGAGAACAATAAAAATTACACAGAATTTCAAAACATGGTGATAGGAGATTAACAATGTTTATATGTATATATAAGTATAGTTGGAATAGGTGTATTGCTAATGTTTGTACTGTATTGAAAGGTACAGTCAATGCTTAAAACTTTCCTTTTTCTTGACCAATTTGGCACGCTTGAATCTGGTAATCAGAATGACTGATCTGAAAACAACACCATGCAGTATGAGAAGCATGGTTGAATGTCTACCATCTTGTACGGTGAGGCTCTGGATTATTTCCAATGTTGTTGTTGTTGTTTTTAATTGTTATGGTCTTTGAATTTTTGATCAATCTTACATTCTTATGCCTGGGGGACTGGGCAACTTTGTTCAAGATAACAGTAGGTCATACATTAGCAACCATTGTTAATTCCTATCATTTTGTTTTGAGGTCATGTACTGTTTTGTTGTTTTTGTGTTGTTTTGATTTTGTCTTCATTGTTGTTTTGTTGGATTTTTTCTAATTTTTAAAATAAAAAATTAAAAAAACCCAAAGTATTGGCTCCTATTCTAAAGTTTTCTAGCAAAATACATCAACCAGGCCAGGTAAACTAATGTTTTATAAGTCTTACCGATTTCTGTGCACAACCTTAGCATTTCAATCCTTATAAATGTCACATTCCTATAAGAGTAAGCGTCTTTCTCTTGAAAGAGCTGCAAGAATGCATGGACATCTGCTATTATATGCTACCTCTGCTACATTTAATAAGACACATGTGAACTTTGAAAATAGTTTCAGAAGTTTCATCAGTTGTTTTCATTGCAGTGTTAAGGAGAACTATATCACTAAATCCCAGGCAACATAAGTAAAATGTTCCCCATTTGGTCACCCAGGCTAGAGCACAAATACTCTCATTAACCCAACAGAAGTTGTGAAGGTCTCTACTGCTGAAATATCTTCAATTAACCCAATTTACAACCTGTAAGGACTGAATTCAATCACATATTAAAGTAAGTGTTGTTTCTGACTAATTATTTCAGATGGACTAGTTGAAGGCCAGGGCTGTATGTGTCAAAGTCACTTACTTGTTTAGCAATGACAACAGTGGAAATTACTTTCATATGAACGATTCTGAAATCTGGGCCCCTGGCTAGTCAGTTATTGCAAAAGTGTAATAAATCTTGGAAGTAAAGGGCCTGTCTCCTCTAATACAAAATAATGAATATTAAAGGAAAAATCCTAGCATTCTACTTAAAAGCTAAAATACATACTTCTACAAGTGAGAATATACAAATTAAAGTCATTTGTTGAGCTAATAAAACTAGTGCAAGGCAGTGAGGTCATTAAGGAAATGTGAGTATTGGGCCTGAGAGGAAAGAACTACACTACTGACTTACTAAATCAGCCACTTGTGTGTGCTGCAGTAGTTGGGCTCAGCAATTTAGCTACTAACTGTCAAAAATTATTTTTATAGGAAAATTTTTAATTTATTGGACTGAAATACTAGACTATTGAAAATACTAAAGGCTATTTATGAAGTTTGATATACTGACCTCATCACATTAAAACTATACTTTTTTCTTTGTTCGAGGTACTGTTTCTGAAAGTGAATTCCCAAGACTTTCTGCAGCATGCAGTACCGATTTCCATGCCTCCTTTAGACCTCAGGAGCTAGAATCTCTGGAAGAAGGCCCAGGCCCTCCATTTTCAAGAAAAGGTCTAGGTATTTTTGCATTTATTTGAGTTATATTGCTACTGCATTAATAGAGCTAGCACAACACAAAAATTCATCACATTGTTGTTATGAATCATTATATATTATTCAAATTAATTGAGTCTTTATTCTTGCATGCTTTTATTAAACTTTCATAGGCTATTTTCTCTCCTGCAACAATGAAATCACATCTAACTTAATTTAGTTTTTCTTTTTTACCTTGGCTATCAATATTCTATGATCTGAACCCACTGCTCGGTTGAATCACATTAAGCAGTACCACTAATTTTTTTGCTTTATATAAGAAAGACTTAATCATGTCTTTCAACTGTTTTTGTATTATTATCGTGTTTAATTTGAAAGCCTTTCTCTGACACTTCATGGAATTAAATGAGGCATAAATCTTCAGCAATTGGTCTTTTAGAAATTCTAGAACGATCACGTAATAGCAATATTATTTTAACTTAATTTCTCAGAAGCCAATAAATGGTTAATAGAAAAAGATAACTTATAGATGAATTTATAATCTAATTTATAGAGTACAATTTCATGCTTATCATATTTCTGCCATTTCTACTAAAGAATTGTGCCGGAATGATTACATTTTTCCAATTAGTTTTATCATACTACATCTCCATCACACTAAAACAGCATATGTCCACAAAAGCAATGATGTATCAAGTTAGATTTGATCCTCAATTTATAATTTACTTTAGATATATTATAAAGTATGATAGTTAACATACAAGATATTAAAGATAAGTAGTAAAATATTGTTTATGAACTAGATAGAAATCCTGGAGCTAGGTTTTAAATTACATTTGATGATATTCTAGATATTTCACAAAATTTTAAAAGATTTCAAAGCACAGAAGACAGATATAATTCCAGGAATACATAGATGGTTCAAAATCAGAAAATGTCTTCAGTGCCTTAGTAAATTAAGAAAAGCATTTTGTTAAATATTCATTCAGGATAAAAAGCCTTCTGTGGTAGCATTCTCTAGAGAAAGAAAACTAAATAGATAGACAGACAGACAGCACACACACATGCGTACATACACACTTATTTTTTAAGGTAGTGCCTTATGTAATCACAGAGGCTAAATTCCAGGATCTCCCAACGGCAGTCTGGCCGCAGTAAAGGCAACAGTGTAGTAGTTTAAAGCTCTGAGAATGAGAGAGGCACTGATGTAGATTTCAGCCTGAGTCTGAGGGCAGTTAAAGACTGATGTGCCCGCTCAACAGGCAGACAGTGAATTCCACCTTCCTCCAGCTCTTTCTTCTATTCAGGCCCTCAACAGATCGGATGATACCCAACCACAGTGGAGAGCCATCTGCTTACTCAGTTTACCGTTTCAATTGCTACTCTCATCCAGAGACACTCTCGCAGATGCACACAGAAACAATGTTTAACCCGGTCAAGTGACACATAAAATAACCAACAGAAATGCAAATAATACCACAAGACTATCAAACAAAATTAAAAGTATAGAATTTGAAAGCATTACCTAGATCTGTATATGTTATGACTGCTCAAATAGAAAATCTAACTCAATGTATAGCAAATTGTTAAGCAAAAAGAATTTAAAAGGCAGCTGGCTTAAAGAATAGTAAACTGTTGGGAGCCGGTGTGAGGGCTTGCTGTTAGTCTCCTTGGAATCAGCCCCTCCCACCGTGTTACCAAGATGGCGCCTATATCCTGTTTTCTGGTTCTTGTTGCCGACTCTGTGTATACCTTATGTAGAAAGGTGCCTGCTTACGGCGCCCTGAACCAATCCTGAAGGCCCACGTGGCGTAGTGTGATTTGCTAACCGCCCTTATATAAGTTGCTGTAACGGGAAGCTGGAAGAAGGAGCAGCCTGGAAGGAACCACGCAGAGTGGACTCCTGTGGGGTTTGTGCTGTGTCCAATAAAGAAAACACGTTACAGAACCCGATTGTCTGCGTGCTGCCTTCTGCGGGTCGGGAGCGGCGCCGGACAGTAAACAAAAGCTATATACAAGCAACAAGGAACTCAGTATTTAAAAAGACAATATATGACAGCAACCACACAAAAATATGGCACTGAGAGCACTATATATAACAACATTATGGGCAAAATCACAAAATATTCACTCTATGTGGTGAAAAGGTAGGCCATATTTACAAGGGAAAGAATGCATACGATAAGAAGACTAAATTTGGGGCAATCAATATATAAATTTACAATGATTACAAAAGGAATTTTTCATAAAGCTTGATGATCTAATAATGAAATTCACTTAGTAGCGCAAATAATCCAAAAGTAACAATTTTTTTTAATTTTTATCTTTTATTAGGGCATGTTGGCAACTCACACAGGTTAGAATCACCTTGGGGAGTCGTTACATGGACATGTTATATCTTGGGGAGCTTTTCCTAGCCCCCTCGCACCTCCCTCCTCCCTCCTCTGGTTCTCTGCCACCTTTTACATGCCCGTGGATGTTATTTGTGCTAGTGCACGTGAGGAATATGACGTTTTCATTGAGTGGCGTAACTGTGAGCCTGCACAGAGCACAGCCCCACCCCTCGCGTTTCCCCTTCCCTCCTCGCTAGCCCTCGCCCCTGTTCTCTCGGACCGCTTCCCTACGGGACAAGGTCTGCCCTTGTCCCTTTCCGTCCAGCCTTTATTGCTTTCTTTCTTTGTACTTTGCCTCAATCAAAGGAGAGATACCACACGATGTTCAAGCTTGTGTCTAATTTATTCCACTCGGTATTATGTTTTCCTACAAAGGCCTCCAGTTCATCATTGTTTTTAGCAGGGTAGTACACCATTATATACAGATACCATGTTTTATTTATCCAGTCATCTGTTGATGGGTATACAGGCCACTTCCAGCACTTAGCTATTACAAATTGGGCTGCTAGAAACATCGGTATGCATGCATTGCTGTGGCTGAGGAACAGCCGGGAGATGTGGAATCTCTAATGGCAATTCTTTGAGAAATCTCGGGCTGGGGATATAGCTCAGAGGCACAGTGCCTGCCAGGCAAGTGCAAGCTGTGAGCTCGGTTCCCAATGCAAAAAAATAAAGATTAAAAAAAAAAGAGATAGAAATCTCCATCCTGATTTCCATAAAGGAGGTACTGGTTCACATTCCCACCAACAATGTGGAAGGGATTCTTTCTCACCACAGCCACTCCAGAATCTGTTATTATTTGATTTCCTAATGCTAGTGGTTCTTTCTGGACTAAGGTGGACTCTTAGTGTTGTCTTAGTTTGCATTTCTGTAATGGCCAGAGATAGTGAACATTTTTTCATATATTTGTTCGCCATTAGTATCTCATCCTCTGTGAAGTATCTATTCGTTTCTCTAGCTCACTTTTTGATTGGATATTTAATTATGGGTGTTTTTTTTTTTTTAGGTTCTTTACATGTTTCAGGTATTAGTCCTCTGAGGAGTACCTGGCAAAAGTTTTATTCCATTCTGTAAGTTGACTAAGACAGAATTTTGAAAAAGAAGTACAGAACACAATGTAGAAACTTCCTCCCACCAGCCAGTGAAGCTATTATTATTAAACAATATGACACCGGAGCAGAGATAAACAGGTAAACTAAGAACAGCTAAACAACAGAGACAGAAGTGGATCCAGGCCATCGTGAATCAACACGAGACAGAGGTGTCATTTCAGGGGACTGACAGAAAAGGGAGAGAGTAGCTCACAACCTCACACTAGACACATAGAAATTTACATTTTCCACATCTTCTCACATTGATCTACAATGTCACTCGAATTCTTGGTTGTAATGTCACCTAAATCGCAGGTGGATTAAACCTAAATGTGCAAAGCAAAAGATATAATATGGCTTTGTAACACGGGAGTAGGAAACTCCCTTAACAAAAAAGAAAAATGACACGTTAGAAAATAGTGCTAAAATTGCTACAGTGAAATTAAATTTTTTACAAGAAAATACAGAGCATAATTAAGCCACAGACTAGGATATTTTTAATACTTGTGACTAGCAGATGATCATTATTCAGAATACAAAAGAGCACCTACAAATCGGTTATTTTTTAAAAATTTAACTGGAAAAAGGAAGATGGAAACAAATATTTCACAGAGAAAAAACAGTCAAAAGGCACCTGAAAAGATGTTCAGCCTCAGTAGAAATCGGCTTTGTGAGACACAGTGAGATGGAAACATTCTTATAATATGCTATGTGTAAAATAACAAAAATACTTGTGAAAACAATTTGGCAATATTTACTCAAGTTGAAGAAGCTCAGACCACAGACCTGGCAATTCCACCTGGAGGTGTATAGTTGTGATTGTATTATTTTTTATGATAATTGGTGTCTGTTTGTCAATATGTTTTTGTACTTTTATGTTTTTAAAATAAAAAAAAAACTAAAAAAAAAAAACAAAAGAAACTGTTGTCCATGTGCACAAGGAATTAAATATAACCACGTTTCTGGTGACATTGATTCTTATACCCAAAACTGGAAACAATCTAAACAGCTCTCTAGTAGAATGCATACATGAATTACAGTACACTCCTTAGGGTACAGTACACATTGCATATAAAGGACAAAATTAGATATGGTAAATATACAAATGAATAAACTCAGCAGCAATATTGCAGAAGAAACCTTAAAAAATACAAAATGATGGCAAATTTTACAATTTTTTTGTTTGGGTTTGGTTTGTTTTTGGTACTGGAAATTGAACTGAAGACCTCATGCTTGCCATGCAGGCACTGTGCTGCTGAGCTATACCCCTAGCCTTATAAAGTATTAAAACAAAAAAATATATATATAGCAATATAAATGCATGTATCAAAATATAAAAATATACATTATATAAAACTCAGCAACACATTCAGAATAACAATTAGCAATTCATAGTGACACACATAGCCTCTGGAAAAGGTATCCAGGAAGCTTAATTACATTTTATTTCTTTAAGGAAGGAAGCAAAAATCAAAGTATTAAAATTTGATAAAACTTGATCATAGAAACATGGATATTTGTTATTCACTACCATTTTTAGAGTTTTGAAAATATCCTCTAAAATATTAAGGAAATTAACACTCTACTTAAACAAAGTGAACCACAGGAAGTTCAATTCAAGCTCCCTGACCAAAAAAGAATACCACAAAGAAACAGAATAAATGAATGGTTAATTAATTTTTATAATATGCAAACACTCTTTGCTACTATAAACTCTTCAAAACCTTTGAAATTAATTCATGCCATGTACTTCAGCCCTTCGTGTTATTAATCCCAGCACGTGATTATAGATTAGTCAGTCAACTTTACTTTCTAACATGCTTAATTACCCAACAGATCTCTATTCTCTGTATTGTTTAACCTTATATTGGCTGTAGAGTTTAAATTGCTTCCTGCAGTTGTCCTTGCAGCTAAAATTCCATACCTAGCTTGGCTGATATTCATTAAGTGTTAACCTCCCAAGCTGTATGAGAATTCTGAGCAGCGCCGGCCCTTCGCGAAGACCAGCTCCTATACACTGGCTCTTTCTTCCATTGCGCGGTATTTTCATCTAAGTCGGCAACCTGTGTAGACACTTCATGGTATAAAAGGGTAACAGAAACCTGCTGCGTAGACTTGGGAGAAAATATGAAATGCCTATTACAACGTTACAAAAGAAGAAAAAGAGCAGTAACCGGTAGAGGAATCTGTAGGTAGAAAATAACAGCTCCTCGGTTATCTTCTGCCCCTGGCCCCCTGTGAGGCCTTAGGCCACCACCCCCTCTCTCCACATGGGTTTACTCATGTGGAGAAAGTGAAACTGTCTTGTCAGCCACTCAGGGTTGGTTTGAGGCCTGAAACAGAGGACACATGTGACAGTGCTAAACAAAGCATTTCCAAACCACGAAGCAAGATTGCCGTTATTCTGATTCTGTCAGAACTAAAGGCTATACGAGGAAAATAAAAACCTGAAAATTCTCAAACAAACTGATTAGGGAAAAGTAATTGGGCACCCTCGGGAAACTATAGTTTCTGCAAGAATGAGTGTATCTATCACAGGAGAGTTTTCATAAAAAAATAAATGTTATTAATGACACTTTAGGAAGGAACTCTGTGAAAAGTAGGAATATCCAAAAAGTTAAAGGAAGGTATTGCAGGGATATCTTCCAAAATTACTCAAGGACCAAGTTAAATGGTTTTTGAAATTTGTACATAAAATTTAGGATGGACACTAACTGACAAGGGGCTGCAAAATAGAGAATACCTAGGTACTGTTGTCCTTAAAGCAAAGGTGCGAAAGTATGCTCAGTGGACTCCCAGGACGCCCGAGGACCTTTCAGGGATGCATGAGGGCAAAGTCATTCTCATAACAATACTAAGATCTTATTTGCCTCCTTCACTGAGTTACTATTTACACAGATATTACAAAAGCGCTGATGAAGGAATTCCCCATGTCTTAGCACAAATCAGTGCACAGCACCAAGCAAGAAACTGCACTCTTCACTGCTCTATGCTATTAAGACAAACAATAAAATGCCTGTTCCATTCAAGCATGTCTTTTCTGTACTAAGAAATCTTGGTCCTACTATGCATCAATTCGACTTCAATTAATTTTATTATTTTGTGTGGTGAAATGATACAGACGCATGAAGCACTTCGTGGGGCAGCACCAGTGAGATAGTTTCAGTTGTGACTTAAACTAGCCGACTTTCTCCTGAAACACCACTTTCACTTCAAACACCAACCAACAAACTACCCAAATGGGCTTGGGGCAGAAATTTCTGCAAAAATTCACTCCAAGGAAAACAACTTTCAGTATTTATTGCTAATGATGACATTAAGGCTTTCAAAAAAAACTGTTTAAGTTAGAGAAACTTAGACCTGCCACTATGACAACTCGAAGAAAAATGTATGACACTGTATCAGCTTTATAATGCAATGAACTTGAGATTCCACATTGCAAGTAACCTTCAGCAAAGTACCACTTGAGTTCTGGTATACCTAAAAGGAATGGTGGCGATTATCCAAAACCACAATTAAAAACTTCACCTTCTAATGTAAGTAGTGGGTTACAGCTAAAAGAGTAAGGATAAGAATGGGGATGGGGATGGGGATGGGGATGGGGTTGAGAGTGTAGGGGAGGGTGGGGACGGGGATGAGGGTAAGGGTACGCCTAACAGAGGGAGTGGAGTGCAGTGGAAAGGGAAAGTAACTACCCGTTCCCTCACATCTAATCACTGAACATGAATGGACACAGCACTTACTCACGAGAGCGTGTGTGAAGGTTTGGTCTAAAGCTATCCTTGAAGGAAGACTCTGCCTAAAATCACACCTCTTCTTCCCATTCTGTCACTCCCTAATCAGTACTGCACTTTCTTCATGAATTATTTTCAAAAAGGCCCTCAGCTCTTGGTGGGAAACTCAACCCTAATGGCCAGGAACTCGTCATTCAGTGGCTCAACATTGTGCTCTTTGATTTACTGGAAATGAGGGACAATTTCACTCTTATAATAATAGGAAGGTGCGTGTATAATTTCTATTTATATTAACATAATCACAGCTAATTGTAAAGTGAAACAAGGAAGAAATTTTAATTGTGCCAATAATCACAAAATTGTGGTTATGAACTTCAGCTGGTATTTTAAGAAATGGCATTATCACGTGGAATATTTTGAGCCCAAAGCAACTGTAACCATTCTTCTGGGAAACTAGGTAGAAGAAAATGGAAATAACACAGCAACAGAGTGATGGGCCTGACTAAGAGAACTACACAGGAGACACGCGTGCAAGTTCGTGGGTCAGTATATAATTGGAAGGAAAATAAGAACTCCAGGAGAAAGGGGAACTATCTGGTGGGTTGATAAAGTTGATGAACTAGAAGTAAACACGATATGCAAAGAAGGTAACAAATGAGAGAAGAATGAACACAAAATGCTAAGGGGAGAAAGGTGGGTAGGAGTGAGAGGCTGAGTGAACAGCATTCCCCGGCTCCAGACGGCATTCTCTGGCATCATGTTATGTGACAGAACGCACCACCTGCCACACATGTGCCAGCTGAGTTCACCATGCAAAGAGGCATACAATGCTCCATTGAGATAACACACACTTCTCACACTCCTCCATTAGTTCCCCACCGCCGCTTCTTTCTGTGTTTCCTCCTTTTCTCATGTCCAGTTGTTCCCCAGCTCACTACCCTAAGAGACCACAAACTTCTGGCTCCCGTCAGTGTAAGTTCCAAAACCATCAATAAGTAAGAAAAGAAGTAGGGTATATTTACAGACTATTCCCATTTTCCTCTAAGCCCATAAGGCCAGTTACCTTTATAGAGTCTAAAAGGAAACACTAGTCACAGAAATCAGTTCTTAAAAAAATTCAATGCCTATAAGGACAAAAACTAGAAACATTTAATAAAGCTGTTCTCTTATTCTGTATAATCCAGAAATCAACCATCTGTAATACTGCAAGCACATAACAAAAATTATACTAACGCTTAGTAAGTTTGTCCAAGGTACATTTACCAAATGTAATTACCTCTTCTAGGTTTAATGGTTTAGCCATAAAGTATTCTTTAAAACAGAATTCCACTATGTAACAAAAGTTACATGGTAGCCGATTTCACATGTAATCCAGAGTGATATTTTTATAACATTACAAGTAAATAAAGAATTCAGAATGACATTTGAAATGTTTCCACTATTAAACCTATTTTCTTATTAGTTCTCTTTGTCAGAGAGCCTGACATGATATGCTTTGGTTTCTACAGCATATGAAGATTTGTAAACTGCTTCCATTGAAACTTAGCCCCAGGCCCAGAAATCCATCCGACAGCAGGTCAGGACTGGCTTCAGAAGAGACAATCAGGAATCCCTTCATTATGAGAGATGACCTGATATTGAAATAGTTTTATCTTCAGGTTGGAGGGGTAAGATGAAAATTTTTTGGAACAAAAAATATTTCTCTTTCTATAACCAGAAGGCAAAGTAATATCCTCCACAATATCAGCATGTAAATAAAATCCACAGCTTGGGTACAGGAGCACTAGGGATGTGTGTCAGAACACATGTGCCTGCATGAAATTATGTAACTCCACAGAGCCAAGTTTATTACTATCTATATTAGGCCACAAGTAGATTATAAAAACAAATCAGGGCCGAGGATATAGCTCAGCAACACAGCACTTGCCTAGTAAGCACAAGCTTGTGAGTTTGAGTCCCCACCTCCCCCAAAAAAATCAGATCCTAATTTTTTAAAAAATTCATTCATTAGAAAGAGCCCCAGATCAAAAGGTCTCCACTTTGGAATACCTCCCTGAAGCCAGGAAATACTGAAATCCAAGCACAAGAACCAGCGTAGCTACCCCAGGGCTCTGGGAACCAGACAGGCAAGGCCAGTCTAACTCCTCCCATCATCTCTCGCAAACACATGTTGAACGTGTAAGAGGCCTGGGAAACAAGGGCACACTCACAGAAGTATCTACCCCCAACACTGACCATAAAGTGGGGGAGGTCAGTGAGTGTGGAACAGCAGCAGAAACGTGAAACTTTGTGCAAAATGCTTAAGCATTCTGTAGTTCTTTGCAGAGGTAATAACTATAATAAAATACAGCCTCCCGTCCCATGGTATCATCCTTAAGAAAGATGTGACAAAGGACCCCAGCCATCTCGTGTGAAAGATATTTTAATACTTTGAGAAAATTAATGGATACATTCAAAAGTGAAATTTGAGAATACATTTCAAATCAGGTAAAAGTTATGCAAAAAAGGTAAATCAAAAGTGCTAGTTATGCTAATATCCTTTTTTGAAAACACCTACTATTGTCATCAGAACCGTGAGTTTTTGTACATCTGACATACTAACAATTTCCCAACACAGTTTAAAAATCTTCAGTAGTTCTACTCAACCACTTCTACCACAAAAGAACTTCTCTCTACACTAATGACAGACATACTCCAATGCAAGTATTATACTTAATAATTATATTTTAATACTTTTTAATCTATTAATTTAATAATCTTTATTTTCTTCTCAAAAGGAAAAACTCATACAATTTTTAAAAATTCTAGATCATAGAAGAGAAACTTAGTATGTATCACTTACGATTTTATTTATTTGTTCTGGTTATGACAGATCAAAGTAACAGCTTTTCTTATAGACAAAATCCCCTATGGGGTATGCTCAGGAGAAGACTGTCAATGGAAAACAGCTGTTCCACATGTGGCTGTTCTACCTCACCCTACCTACTCTCCCTAACTACTTCTACCTTTCTATGTTAATGTATGGTTTAACTGGTCAACTTGTTTGGAGTGACCCTGAGAATGGAAACAACTGGATTTAGTGAAGAATTTGCAAGGTCTGCTGAAAGAGAAAAAATAATGTAATATATATTAAAATGTTCTATATCATTGGTGAACATCAGGCTTTTCCATTTCAAGGGTAAATGTTTAGTAAAGTTCAATTTGAAGCATTTTTCCATGATTTTGAACATTCAAAAAAGGTGGGATCTGCTGCAATGGCAAAAAGCTTAGAAAAGGCCCAAAGGTAAAGAAGTGAAGATCACACAAGCTTTGGTAAAAATCTCTATGCTACAACTTCAGCTCTGATATATAATTCCAAAAAGGACTCTGGGCAGTGTGGAATGGGTTAGCACACAGGTTATTCTCAGCTTTACAGAACAGCAGGGGTTTGCAAGCTTTAATGAATTCCTAACTATACCCACAGAAGATCACTGTGGACTTCACCAATGAGAAAACAGTCATGTGTTGCTGGGGTGACAGGGTCTTTATTTGTTATGATAGCATGGAAGAAGAAGTGTGTACCTAGGGCATTTGTTTTAATCATGAAAATGGAGTGGCTAGTGCTCAGCGTTCTTCATAACTGGATCGTTTCTACGACTAATTTAGTTAATGCAGAGGAAAGTTTCATGTGTTGTAAATAATTCATACCTTCACTTAACAAGCCCCTACCTACCGAAGTCTGGCATCACCTCTGACATTAGCAGGTCCTCTATAACCAGATCACACAGGAGTGTGAGAGCTGAAGATATTTAAAAGGGAAGAAATGCAGAAGGAAGAGCAACAAGATTAAACACCTATTTTACCCCTAGTTTTAAGACAGTTTGGATGATAGTGATAATATATTCAAAAAGGCATTATATGGGCCTGAAAACATTAAATAATTCAACTTCACAGTTCATGCTGTATCTTGAAATAAAGTAAATGTAAGACACTGCTAGCTCCGTTTTATAGGAAATGGCAGGCTAAGGTGGTATGGCATTCACTCAATTGGGTTTTTCCACCACATATTTAATTACCACTGTACCAGTGCCAACTGTCAGCAAAGCTCTAAAGGTTTTATTAAAAAATTTTGTTTTAGTTTGTTTTTGCAGTACTAGGGGTGAAGTACTGTGCTATTACACCTGTGCTTGTAGAGCGGTGAAGTTATTGGATGGATGTGAGGTAGTGAGGAACAGTAATCAAACACTGAGTAGGAAGGCACAAACCGAAATGCAAAAGAAAGCACTAACAAAGGACGGGCTGTGGGTCTGAGTTTACAGGGGAAGGGAGATCAAAAAGAACCTTTTAAAAATTAAATGTTTGGGCTGAAAGTTCAAGTATGCATGAACGCTCACGGAGCAAGAGTGACATCTCACAAAGGCAACGAAAAGTACGGACGCCCTGTGGCATGAGCAGGACGGTGCAGAGTGTGGATCCGCAGTGTTCCCGAAGGCCCCTGCAGTAAAGGCTCGGTTCCCAGCCTGCGGCATGGTTGAGAGGTAATGCAGCCTCTAAGAGCCCAGGCCTACAGGAGGCAAATCCAGCCCCTGAGGCACGCCCCATGGGGCTGCTGCGACACCAGCTCTTCCCCTACCTCCTGCTTCCTGGCCCTTCCCCTACCTCCTGCTTCCTGGCCCTTCCCCTACCTCCTGCTTCCTGGCCCTTCCCCTACCTCCTGCTTCCTGGCCCTTCCCCTACCTCCTGCTTCCTGGCCCTTCCCCTACCTCCTGCTTCCTGGCCCTTCCCCTACCTCCTGCTTCCTGGCCCTTCCCCTACCTCCTGCTTCTGGCCCTGTGAGTTGAGCAGCTCTTTTCACCACGTTCCTCCCACTACAATGAACTGCACCATCACGGGCCACCAAAGCAAAGATCCAACCTCACAAAAACTAGAAACCTCTGAAATTGTCAGGCAAAATAAACCTTTCTTCCCATTAAATTTATTATCTCCATCACAGCCATGGAAAACTAACACAAGCGGCTTAGCAAATGGGGCGGGGGACAAGAAATCATCAGTGCACAAAAATGATGAGCCATTGACATCAACATGTAGGCCATGAAGTGGGCAACAGTCCCCAGGGAATCTGAAAAATGATTTCCACCCACAAATTACATGGTAAAAACTCGGGGAAGATCATCAGTGTTCACAAACGCAGAAGCACTAACACAGTTTTAGTCACACTGTTGGTAAGGGAAATAGACACCAAACTGAGAGAGACAGAGATAAAGATGAGAGAGGGACAGGGAGAGGGAGATGGAGGGATGGAAGGAGGGAGAAATGGGAGCGAGAGGCAGAGAGAGACAGAGACAGAGAAAAGCCATAGGCTGAAGTCAAACTATGCACACTAAGAAGCACACAGAACCAAGTGATTCTCCCAAGGACAGTGAGGACCTGCCCACATGCACAATGAAGCAAACCCAGTGTCTCCTAGTGAATCCTGGACAGTGTCAATTGAAAAGAAATATGTACTGAGGCAAGAAGGAATTTCAAGATCCTCTGAGGAGCAAAAACTTTGTCAAGACAAGAGTCAGGACCACAAGGCAGAATTTCAGTTATTTAACCACTGAATGCAACTAGAATCTGTTATGAAAAGTAGGTTCCAGTCAGAGATAATGAAATACAGAAGGAATGACACACACTGCAAATATAAAAATGTGCTTGCCTCTAGCAGCTAATTTAGACTAAAATATTTCAGGTCATATTATCAGTTCAAGGGTAATACTGTTCCCACTGCCCTCTGAAACAATCAACTTGTGCACACAAAAAAAAATAGGTAAGTGTGTCTTTCACTTTACTTTAGCGTAATTAAAATAGTGATATTGAAAAAGAGCAAGTTTCCATTTTGCAAGATGGTGACTCAATAAAGGAAAAATGGAAACTCTATTTTTAACAGATGATGGGAAATAAAATCAACAACATGGATAATATTTTTAAAGAACAACAACTAAATAAGTTTATGCATATGAACATATATGAAGAAAAATACTAATAATATTGAAACCAAGAATTGTCAACTATCCCATCAGTAACTAAATTACTCAGTCTGTCTACCTTTGCAAGTACTGAATAACTTGACAACAAAAGGTAACACCAGTCTGTCTCCATCTTTCAGATGCCTAAGGTAAATTACTCTGATATTTTAAGCTATTGTTCATTTCATGCTAGGATAATTACTTTAGGAGCACTTTCTCAGCTACACTTCATACCTTCTGCAATGCAGCAATCACCAGACACCAAAATCTCATCTTGCTCAACTTTAGCCTTCACGTCTAACTGGAATGCAGCATCGCTGAGGGTTTGTCATTGGTCTGTTCTCTGTTTATGTCAGTTTGAAAATTTAATCCAAGAAGGGTTAACAAAAAGGAAGAAAAAGAATGGTATTAGTTTGGCTAATTGCAAGTTTCAGAATTGCATTCAAATGATTTGAAGACTTCCCTTTCTAGCCCATCTCCGGAGTTTGAGTTGTTTTTTGCTGAGTTGAGCTCTCAAAGTTTATGACTCCTGAGTTCACAGATGACTGATTTTACCTTTGTTTTACTTTGTTCTATGATTCTTCTTCAATTTACAAATTCAAGAAGTGTTATTTAATTTCCATATATGTGGGGATTTTCTAGGGATCATTCTGTTATTGATACATACTTAATTGCATTAAACTCAGATAATATACTTCGTATGACATAGGGTATTTTAATTTTTATGCAGTCCTACTGTACAGCCACTATGGTCTATCTTGGCAAATATCTCACACACTTGAACAGAATGTGGCTTCCTCTGTGTTGGGTGGAGTATTCTATAACTGCAAGTTATAATATTCTTTCTGATTTATACTTTTGTCCATCAGTTTGGGAGAAATAATATTCATATTTCAAACTAAATGCAGGTTCATATATTGTTCCTTGAAGTTCAAGAAAAGAAAAAGATAAAAACTATAAACCTGGATCCAAGAAACTCAAAGAATCCCAAGGTCAAGAAAACTCTACCAAGACACATCAAAATCAAATTACTTAATACCTATGATAAAGAGAAAACCTCAGAAGCGGACAGATATATATATATAAGGTATGTATATGGATTTGTGTATTATTCTTTGAACTGCTAACAGTCAGGTTCTGCTTCAAGCATTTTGATGGTCTTAGTAAGCACAGTGGTGTTGCAGATTTGATGTCCTCTTGGTGAACTACCTCTCCTATCACAATGAGATTATCTTCTTTGTCCTGGAAATTACACATGGGTTGAATATGCCATCTTGCTACCTTTCTTCTATTCCTTCCACCTATTATTTTTTCCCTATTTTCCCTTTTCTTAACATCCACATTTTATATTATTTTATATATAATATTTCATAATATTCCTTCAATCATCTTTCTTGACTTAGCGGCAGTATGTATTTTTGTTTTTATGAGTAATTCAGAGTTTATAGTACTCATCTTATCCTAGAGTGTTTTCATGTAATATTCCACCTGACATACAGTAAAAAGAAAATTTACAACAGTACACTTATATTTCCTCCATGTAGCTTTTGTAATATTATATGACACACTGGACATCTCCATGTTATAAAGTCTATAATATATTTTTACTACTTCTGCTTTAAGTAGTCAAATAGTTTTAAAGAGATTATATGAGGGTGTGGAATTATCCCTTCCACTGCTCTTTATTACTTACTACAGTGCAAGTTTCTAACTAGTAACATTTTCTTCTCTTCAGGATTTTACTTAAAAATTTCCTGCAGTACCAGCATACCAGTGATTAACTCTTTTAACTTTATTATGTATAAACAAGTTTTTATCTCGTCTTAAATTCTGCAAATTATTTTCACTAGCTATAAACTCCCAAACTGATTCTATCTCTCACACTTAAATAATGCGATTCTACTATCTCTATAGTACATGATTCCTAATGAAAAGCTTTTCATCTTTGTTCCTCTCTACCTTATATGACTCCTTTATGAATTCTTTTAAAATAATTCTCTTTATCACTGCTTTAAGCAATTATGTGCCTGATATAATTTCACATATTCAGAATTCTTTGACCTTCTTGTATATACATTTATAGTTTCCTCAATCTTTAAAGAAAACACTTTATTTTTTTCAAATGTTTGTCTTAACTCCTCCCTCTCTTGCCTCCCTTTTTGTGGTCTCAAAGTATAGACATATTGCACCGCTGTAAATTATCTCATTTACCACTGATCTTGTATTCCTTTTCAGTCATTTCTTCTCTCTGCAGTCCGTGTGGCTAGTGGCTGTTGCTTTGTGGTCCAGTTCCCTGATGTTTTCAGTGGTAAATACAGAGTCTAAAATGCCAGTGGATTTTTCATCTTGGACATAGTGATACTTCTATCTAGAAACTGGATTTGAGCCTTTTTTCTGCCTTCCATTTCTTTAATCATTATGTTTAATCTTTCCTCTACTTTGTTTTCTCCAAGACAGGCTGTCTCTACGTAGTTCAGACTGGCCTTGAACTCACTATGTAGCCCAGGCTGGCATCAAACTCACGGCGATCCTCCTGTGTCAGCCTCTCCAAGTGATAGGATTATAAGCATGTGCCACCACACATGGCAGTTTTCCTCTACTTTCTTAAATAAAATTTAACAATAACTTTTTAATGCTTCTATCATTAATGTCTAATTCTACCATTTATGTCACCTCTTGGACTTTGTTAGTTTTCTCACTTCCTCTGTCTTTCCAGAACCAGTAATTTATAATAGATTCTGAACACTACCATCTTCACTTTTTGGGAGGTGCCTATTCTTAAGCATTCTTGAGGAGTTTGTGGAACAGTTAAGTTACTTGGCAATAACTAACCCCGGAGAGGTTTTCTTTAAACTTCCTGAGGAAGAATGGGAGTAGTCTTTAACACAGAACTCTCAACACCACTCAGGTAATACTCTTCTGGTTTCATTTTTGGTTGAGACAAACATGACTGTCCTGTGAATACAGAGGGTTGTTCCCTGTGTTCTTTGGGGGTAACTCAGTATCTCGGCTTCCCTACATTTCCCTACATGCTACTGCGCATTCCGCTAAAGCGTCTAAAGGAACTGTCTTCAGATCCCTGTAGTGTTGGCTTTGTCTCTCTCCCTTCCCTCATAGTCTTTCCTACAAACCCTACTGTCTGGGCCTCACCAGACCCCAAACCTGCAGTGTGAATCCCAGCAGAACATCAAGTTTCCCTTGAGCTCTCCTCCCTGTGCTGAGGCCTAGAAAATGTGTCAGCGCAGCGGCTGGCGCAGTCATTATCACTCCCCTAAAAGGTCTGAGAGCCGATGCCTGAGAGCCATTTTTTCACATGTGTATCTGGTCACTTTAGTTGTTTTGGGCAGGCAGATAAATCCAGGCTCTGTAATTCCACCTAGAGTGAAATACTCTAGCACAGTTGAAAGGCCAGTCTTTGGGCATCGAAAATAAGAACCCTCCACACTCAAGCTTGTATAATTTAGAATTCATGATAACTTTAAAAATGAACAATGGAAAAATGTATAATTTATAAAAGAAAAAATATATAAATATATAAATGTCCTATTTAAAAGAATAAATATTTCTATACCCAAGCACAATGGCTGCCACAGAAGAACCTAAAATAAGTGCTACAGATAGAATGA
Source organism: Dinomys branickii (assembly GCA_004027595.1). NCBI lineage: Eukaryota > Metazoa > Chordata > Mammalia > Rodentia > Dinomyidae > Dinomys > Dinomys branickii. Next base: position 56,486 of record PVLD010002850.1, read on the forward strand.
ATATATCTTAAAAGGAGCTCAGATTTTCTTATTTTGAAGGTAATCATGGTTAAAAAGGACAATTAACATAAGGGAACAGTGTTATCTTGAGTCTTACAAACTGAATAATTCAATTTGATATCCTTTATAAAACTTATAATTTTATAAAATTCTATTTTGTGTTCCAATTTGCTCAGTCTTCCTATTCAATTTTATGATGCATTAACACATCGTACTCACTTATTCTATATTTCAACTTCTGCTGAAATAAAATATTATTATGTAAGCTTGTGTAAAAGTTTTGCTAATCATCTTGTTTAAATATCTAATTCATTAATGTGTTTAGACAAGACAAACAATCATAAAATTAGGAAATCATGAAAAAACAATGTAGAACAAAGCATTCATATAAAATTATGTTTCCCTAGGATCATAGAGATTGCAAGTTACATATATATAAAGTATACGTCTTTTAAAAAGTTGGAATTGTTAGATGATTCAAAGTATCCCTTACTCCAATCTGCTGTTTGAAAGTTTATTCAGAGGATGCTGACCAGTAAGTAACTTCAGCTCGTGAATTCTCAAGTAAAACAGCCTGCAACATACTCACAGCTCTGCTAATTGTGTATCCTCCCTACACTGCAGCTTCCCATTCTGCGAAGCGGTGATCACGACACCCACCCAATGCAACAGTAAGAAGATTAACAGGAATAGGTGCAAAGCACCTAATACGGACGGCCATGAGCAAAGAGTGGAGTGGATGTTATTGTGCCTAAAAATAAAGCTGATGAGTGAAAAAGATAAACTACCAAGCTGAATTACCTAATTTCCTGTTTTCCAACACTAAGGCCAGTCTTGTGCAAGGTCTAGGTGTGACTTCCAGGGTCACCCTGGGATTGCATATCGAATGATATGGCCAAGTGAAGGTGGTTAAAATGCAAAGTAGTCAAAAACCATCCTAGAGCAGAGGGAGAGGGCACGCAGGAAGCCTGCAAACAGAAGAGCAAATCACAGACTAGAAGCGCTTTAGCCGATGGAGGCTATGCGGCCTGCAGCTTCCTCTCCACCACTCTCTTTGTACCTGACTTTAGGCAAGTTATCCCATTCTCACCTTTAAGTGGGGACAATTATAGTATTTACCACACATGTTAAGATTCATTGATTTGATATTATGTATCAGAGCCTTATATATAGCAAACACTTAATAACTGTCATTATTACAAAGCCAAAAGACTGAAAGTTAGAAAAGTATCAAATGAAAGCTTATAGAAATGGAGAAAACAACAGATGGGCACACTCTAGGAAAAGAACTCTAATGGATACCTCTCTTTTAAGATGCCCCCAGGTTGTAGTCAGGGTTTGCAAGGGATAGCTTTTAATACAGGACACATAATTTCTAGGATTATTTTATAACAGTCACTCAAAGAGTCAAATACAAAAGAGTGCAGGAAATCTGTTCACACACTAGAGACCCAAAGAGTCCAGCTGAGGGTCTGGATCCCAGGACAATGTCCAGCTGAAGCCCGACAGCCCATGACAATGGCCCCACACCAGTCCAACTGGAGCCCTAGAGCCCACAACAATGTCTCATGCAAGTCTGTTTCACGGATCTGCTCTGGGAAGGCCCAAAGATCAGCGGTGGAAACTAGAAAGTCTGTGCCAGCAGGATGAAGGATCTGTGCCAGCAGGCTAAAGGATCTGCACTGGAACCAGGAAGTGATGTTCAAAGGACCAGAGCTCTCCCAAAAAGTACCACAGCCATCCTCAGCACCAAGGAGGTCCCGAGCTCCTCCAAAAATGAGAATAGCTGAGTTCATATTAGGAAAACCAACATGACAAGCTCCTATAGGAGAACCAACAAGTGCCACTGTTCATCTCCAGTTCTTTCTTTTTGTAGCAGGAGTGGAACTCAGGACCTTGCACTTGCCAGGAAGGCGCTTGCACCCCTGAGCTATATCCCTGGCCCTCTAGTTCTATTTATGTTGTTGGCAACAATCCTCAAGTGGGCCCTGCACCCTCAGCATCACACTGATGCAGTTCAGCCAGGTGTTACAAGTTGACCATCTGTTGTCAAACCACCACACCCCACTATGGCTCATCAAAGGCATAAAAGAAAAGTTGTAGAATGATTAAGACTTCAAGAGGGAAAGATGTGAAAATGGCTTTTACGACATAAATTGAACTGAAATATGATCCAATACACACATATTATATAGAATAAAACAATTGTTTTAATATTTTTAAATAGTTTCTCATTCAAGGCTTTCCATTCAGACCTTGTTTGGGTCTAAATTTTGCCATTTGATTGAATGTATGACCTTGATTAAGCTCCTGAAATTCTCTAAACCTCAATCTTCACAAATGTAAAACATTCACAACAAAATTATCAGAATTATGCTGAAAATTAAATAAGAATGCATGAAATGTACTTCCCATAATTGCAATAATAATAGTAATAGCTTTTATGATTGGGCTGGGGAATTTTTAAAGATCAACATGCTCCCCAACTGTGTGAAGGAGATGAATCAGGATTACGGTCACCACACACCAAGTAACAGAAGCATCCCCAGTGTGCTGACACAGCAGATTGGGCCATCATTTTTGTTGCGAAGAAATGTCTTTCCTCATGCATAAATATGGACTAATTCTAAGTCTCTGCCAACTGGAACATGAATGACTTGATCAAGTTCACAATATTTATCCTATAGCCAATTTGTTATCCAGGCTACTGCTCTGAGTAATGACTGAAATCACGTCTTTCATTTATTTTCCTTACACAAGTATCACATACAACAATTAATATAACCAGACTTCGAAAAGCAGCAATCTCTTGAGCACTAATTTCGATAGTGCTTAATTTATGCCAGTTAAGCATCATGCCACTGTCCACTGTTAATGTCCACAAATGTTTAATACAACTCAAATCTAATGTTCTCACACATACAGACAAGAGAAAGATAAAATGTGAGAGATATATAAATGCTCTCTGACTGAATCTGCCATATTTAAAAGTAATATTCTCGCTGCAGGCAAGGGTCTCTAATTTAGGTCTACTAGGCTATGGGACAAAAGAGACACTGCAGCACATTAAATCTGATATCGCTCATTCATAATCTCTTTATCTCTGGGGATTCTTTGTGAAATCCAGAAAACTTAATCTTCTCCTACATTTTCTCAGCTGCTTATACTGTACTGCTAAGTCTCACCAATTTGGAAAGTGCATGAGAGATGTGATCCCAAGAGAAAATGGAGGGGAAAAATGAGCCAAATCCACTGATTTTGTTTCAGTATCTGTTTAACCCGCACAATGAGTAAACCTAAATGTTCTTCCTAACTGTAATCAAGTTATGCATTTTGTAATTTCTGCTTTTTAAAAAAGGGTCTTGTCTATAATAAAACATCTTTTCTCCTTAAAGAAGAATGGCACACATAGCTGCTAAAGTAGTAATTTAGAATTATCATCTTGTTTTCACAATAATAAATGTTTTAACATGGGTAATAAATAATTTTCACATTAGCACAATCACAGTTCAATTAGAATAAAGTTTTGGTGGTGTATTTAAAGGAAATAAAGGGCATCAATAATATAGAATGTTTCCTTAAGGATATACAGTGACCGCCATGTTTTCAGTTCTAGTGAAAAATCAGTGCCACACTAGGCTATAATGGATGGCTGCTTGCCAGCTACACTTAAACTGACTAAAACTTATCATTTTTTCAAAATCTATTTGAGCAAGAGTCATTTAGTAACCTGACTTATTTAACTTTGTGATTTGATTCGGAACAATCTAGCCATGGATTGGAAGGCATTTTACACATAGGGAAAAAGGCTGTCTTTATTAGGGTTACAGATGTTTACAACATAGCCAATTTTGAAAGGAAGAACAGAAATTGCAATCAATTATTAGATACATATTTACACCTGTTGTTTGTCATGTTTCTATCCCCCTAGGTGTGAGATTTAGTCAAGGCAAATAAAATGAAGAAGGACCAGCTGCAAAAACTGACTCTGTTGTCACACGGTAATTAAAGGAAAAACCGTACCATGTGTTGTACATATGACAATCCCATTATTTCACATTGGGGATAGTTCCATTTTCTTTTTAACGGATTTGTGTTACTGTCAAGTCCATTATAAAGGCTAGTATTTATAGGTCTACGGTACTGACCTAATTTATATTGGTAATCTGTGCAATTACCTTTGTTAAATTTCTCCCTGAAGCATAATAGTCTAATGCCAGAAAAATTAAACAGTGTCATTTTCACGCCTTCCCCCACACTCAAGTCTCTGCCTCAGTGTTCTGTTCGTGAATGTCACGTCACACATCAGACCAGGTCAGTTTGTAACTTAGAGTGTTACAAACTCCAAGTACTTTAAAAAAGCAAACCATGGAGATCTAGAAGTACAGGTGATCCAATAATAATAACTGAGCATTCTACATATAGGTAAACCACAGTGTCATAATCACGCTCTTCCTTCAAGTATTTTAAGAGAACAGCAACTGATATTTTTATATAGGGTTGTACAAATAATTTTTTTCTGCATTTTATTTTTCAGAAACTACATGATGAGCTTTTCAATGTTATCAAGATTGTATATATTTTAACATGTGCAACACATCCCAGTCACTAAAAGTATGACTGATTTGAGTAAAATATAATATATGATAATTGAAAGTTTAAAATAAATCTTTCCCAAAAAATCACTGTAAGAGCATATTTACCACTCTTAAATAGTATGTAGTCAGTGTAAAATATCATTTGCTTTATAAACACTTCATTCTTACACAACACAATGAATAATGCGCAAAGATGAAAATACGTAAGCATTGAGCTATATGGAAATAGACGCTAGTTCTGGTCCCACAGCTTACTAGTTATGTGGTTTGAGAGCATGTCTTTCAACAATCCAAAATATTAATATTTCTCTGCTGTAAAAATAGAGACAATATTTCTTTCCAATTAAAGAGACCAGATAGTCTAGCAAAAATTTTAAAAGTTAAAATATGCAAGCAAAATAAAGCACTTGGCAAGAAGAAAATGAGCCTCAAATGGTCTGCATTGCCACACAGAACAGACCACATAGAACTGTCTGAGTCAAGGAACCACAGCGCTACTTGTTATGGCATCTGCAGTTAAGGTTTCAAATGTCTAAGGTTGAATCCAAACGGCGCACCTTTCACTTTTATTCATATGCCGTATATACTTTTCCACCACAGAGAAAAATACCAGATTCCCTAGGTCTTGAAATGCTTGATGAAACTGAATAATTTGACACAAAATGAAGTAAGCACACTTTGGTGGAAAAAAAAGTTTATAGTCAATGAAGAAAAGGTATTTGCAGGTACTACTATGTTAGTTGCAGCCTCTAGCAAAAACATGTTAAATGTTAAAATGTCCTAACATTATATGTGAAAAATATGATTCACCTGACCCAAGCATGGAAAATGCCCTTAACCAATCTATGAAATAGATTTTCTTTCCAGATCATGAAGGATTATTCACTCAGGGTTGTGCATCATGGGGCTGATTTCTTGTAAATGGAGGCTAAAATGAAAAGAATAATTCAGAAAATAGACTGCTAGTTTCCTTTACCATACACTTTTGCTGACATAGGAAAATAGAGACGGCAACGACAGAGCAGAACAAGGACAGGGGTGTGTTGCTCCGTGATCGTCAGTTCAGCAATAAATCGGTCCCTCTTAGAGGTAGCTTTTAATGCACAGCTGAAGTACATCAGCTAGGAAAGAGAATCCAATCTCTTCCAAGTTTATTTATGACAAAGTACTCCTAACTGAAGTCCAATTTGTTTGTGGAATTGCAGCCATTCTGATTCAACTAAGGCAAAAAATGAGTCTGTCTTTCACAGCTCCAACTCCTGAGCATAAAAGCAAACAAAAGGGACTGCATCACAACAACACTTCACAATCCAGGGGAGCAGTTAAAGGAACAGTGGGAAGGCTGTTTCTGGAGTGGTGAAAAAACTCCATGGCTACAAAGCACAATTCATTAACCTGGACCACCCATGTGCTTTTTGCATCAGCTGTATTTCTCCTAGTGAGCCATTCACATCATACAAACGAGCTTGCTGGGAGATTTGTTTCAATCCCTCTTCATTCTGTACGTCACGTGCATCACTGAACGTGGACATCTCCAATGACCACTCTGAGTGCTTCTCCAACTCAACCTGAGCCTACCGCATAAATACATCACGGTACTGATGGACAGAGAAAAATTAAGAAGACTAACACAACCATGTTATAATGTCTAGAATAGAGAGGAAAGTACATGTATAAATAGTCCTCCACTAATTAATTTTTTGGACTGTGGCATAATAACTTTTCATAATACCTTCATTATGTAGAAACAATCCTTTAGTGTTCTATGACTAGTACTTCTTAATTTGTCACATTCATGAAGTTGTATCTTACTAGGAATAAAAAGAGTACTGTGACATATTGTTTCTGTCATACAGCAAATTCCTTTTTGTGTACTTTCCTTACAACTCTAATACATGAAGGTGAAAATATTGTTACGAAAAGAATTTTCCTATTCTTTTCACTTCAAGTGAATAGCAGCTGTGTTCAGAAGTGACAACAGTTTGGGAGGGTTCCTTTTTTAATTTGGTATAGTGTTACTTTGTTGACTGGCCATTTGATCATTCCCAAAACATTTATTATTGTGAATATAAAATATTTATTTATTGTATGTTAATTTATAAATGATTTCTTGTGCTGAAAGGGTGCTCTATCTACAGTCATCTTCACATAAAACGCTTACAAAATGAAAAGCTGGGATATAATTGAAGGACCCAGGCATCAGTGCATGCTGTACTGGAGAATTCTCAAATTGTTCAGGTTGATATTCTTTCAAGGATAGTAATTTCCACAACAGAGGCTCATAAAGGATTAACCACAACCCTAGATGACAAAAATGTGTTATGCTTTAGAAAAATAAAATATTCAACTCCCTGTTCTTGCTTCTTATTGCTTTTAACTAAATATTTAGAAAATGCTTCCAAGGATATAAAACTATCCTCTGGGGAAAGAGTCATGTTTCTACTCCTCTTCCTTCTTGTATCTAAAAGTGTAATGCTGCTCTGTCAGCCCTTTCTTCACGAATTTTATTCCTTAATATCAAAACTTATATGAAGACCTACCTAGTAAAATCTCTCCTGACAAACATTCCCATAGCTGTAAAAACTATGAACTATACAGTAAAGAGAAACAAGATTTGCCTTAGCCGAGTGCAAAGAAAACATTTCTCAAGATCTTCCCAAACATCTCATACTAAAATAAATCATTTGGGAGCATGAAGAAACGTTATTCCTCTCTATTCAAAGCTCACATGGAGGACTCTTTCCTTTGGGCACAAGTTCAAGCAACGAATACCCAATTGGCTGGTGTTATGTACGACAATAAGCCAGTCCCTGCATGTGTGGAGTCATGTGCACACCCATGCAAATGTTTATGCATGTTCAGACGATTTATTAGGACTATACCAGTGGAAAATGTTTTGAATTGGGCAGTATGAACACAGACCTGACAAATAATTTCCACAGACATACATTATTACAGCAGTAAGTATGCAATTTAAATAGCATCATAAGTACATTTTTTAGCTAATGAATGATTTCAGAAGAGGAAGTCTAGTCGACATAGCACTGGAAAAAAAAAGGGGACCAATAATAATTTGAGATGGAAGAAAGGCAAGGGCAGAATACCAGCCCCTGATAAATATGTGATTCTAATAGTACATTAGGTTTGAAGCCAACACTAAATTGGGCTTTTTGAGCATCTGACTTACAATTCCATTTTTGAGAAACTGTGAAGTGCCTATTTATGATTAGTCACATTTGCACATTGTGCAGATAATTATTCAGAGATATCTTTTTGCATTGTTCTGGAGGTATCAACTTATTTTTTTAAAGACCTACGTATTAGAAAATGGTGTTTCTAGTGAATCCAAACCTTGCAAGTTTTGCTGGATACAACATCTTAAAAAATACTGGTTCCAACACTGATAGTATTACTATTCATGAAAACTCACACTCTGTTAGTGTCCACATGAAATTATTTCTTTAAAAGTAAAAAATAATACAGTGACAGTTGCAAAATTTTCAAGGATTTTAGTAATATTGTCTGGTCTTCCCATTATTTCTATGTGTGCTGCCCATTTCTCCATAAGTTAAAAAAAAAAAAAAAAGAGGAATAAAAGAATACAGAAAAGAAGAGGCATTGTAATTCAAAGAATGTTATGAGACAAAGGTCTCACTTGAAGCTTCTCTGGTGTGTGTATGTGGAGGGGGGGTTATTCCCTTAAAATGAACAAGGGAACACAGGGTGCAGGGCACTCACACAACAGAAAAAGCAGGGCTCGGAGGTAAGAGGACCCTGCTAGCGATTTTGTGTGGCCACAGAGACCGACGGTAAGCAAAGGCTTTCACAGAAGGGCATGGCCAAGATCACAAAACGTTACAGAAAGGACAAGAGGAAGAAAGTGTGTGTTTCAGCAAGATCATATAAACTGATCATGGTCAAAGTTTGCCATCAAAAATTTCTAAAATACTTACTGTGTTAAGACCCTCAAAACCTGCTACATACAACTTTATCTAAAGGCAGAGAATTACCTAAGGCAAGGTTTACACAGAGAAATGCTTAGATCACTCAGGCCAGTAACAACGTAAATACGTTAGTGAACAGGCCCAGTGGGCCCACTAGCAAACTAGACGACGATACATGCCTCGGCCTCAGAAACCTCTGCTGGAGAGGTGTGGGGGTATATGGCTGCATCTAATACATCAACAGAACCATCATTCAAGGTTCTTGGGTGAACTTTATTAATTTTTTCAGTAGTAACAATTACATCAATGTTTCCCAAAACGTGAAACACTGAAGGGCCAAACAAGAAACTGACTCCACAGATCACAAGAGCAAAGAAAACTGACTCAGTACTAGACATAAAATGTGCACATCAAGTTGCCTCTGATTTGCATGCAACATCCCCTGGCCACACGCCCGCACTGAAAGATATTTCTGAGTGATAAAGACTTTAAAAACTCTGCTTTCACTAACTAGAACTCCTCTAAGCACAAGGTGACTGTGTTTTGTTTTGCTTATTCCGAAGTGGGTGGTCCTAAGGATTCTGGAATGATCTTAAAGGTCTTTGAATATATAAAAATGTGCAAAGGAGAAAACCTAAACATATGGGATAGAATAATTAGGAATATTTTGTTTTAGTCTATCAGTCTTGCATGTGGTAAATAGAAATGAACATAAGAATGCCATTTCATGGAAGGAAAAGTTCCTGAAATACATTACACCACCAAATACACAAAGTCCTATTTTAAACCTTAGGATGTACTGACAGAATATCTAACACCTAGACAACTGTTAAGTCTACATACCAACATTTTGTAGAAAAAAGAAAAAAACTGAGTTACATATAAATACACATTATATATACATAATATATAATGTATTCACAATGATATATCAACTCTCATATATATAGTGTACATATGATAGATGATATATTATTTATCATGTATATATATGGCATACAATATATCATCTATAGTATATATGAGATAGATCATATATGATATATATCTTCTGGACAAGATCTTTATCTTTTTATTAATATTAATTTATACAAAGAAAATAGACAAGTAACTCACATACAATTCAAGTAACACAATACAGAAAAATTTTAATTATGCATTATCCCATGGCCAGATATAACTACATAACATCTTAATGTCCATATTTCACAATAATACATCAGGTAGTTCTGGACTAATGAAATCACCAATTTTATAACATTCCACCACTACACCAAGCCTATATTACAGCCAGCAGCATAAAGACATTTTTAAAGCTACTTCCTCCCACAGCATTCAAAATTGATACCAAGACTGAGAAAATAACTGTTCTTCTGAAAAGGACTACAAATACCACAACGAAGGAAAACTGACAAAACTCAACCATAAATTAAATGCCATCATTTATATTGATCTAGGATACATTCTGAAATATGTCGTGAGCACAGTATTAACACACAGATCTAAACATCATGTCTGAAAATGTCAGCGCACAAAACAAAAGAATGGCGGGAGAGAGGAAGAGAAACAACAGCAATATTACACTTCACACACAACTTCATACAAAAGATGATTAACAAGCGCTCTGTAGAAAATCTTTCCCTAATCATCACAATTGTTAATTTTAATACTGTGTGAAAGTTTCTGTTAACTCTACATTATAATCATTAAATGCAACTACACAGTCCTACTATTTTATTATTTTAGATTATGAACAAAAATCCAAAATCTCCTGGTTTGGCTAACACAAGCATTTCTCAACACTCAGAGTGCAGTGTGCTTTAATAATATCATCAACTCAAAACCTATAATGAAACATTATAATCTTTTTCTTTAAACAACAACAAAAAATGTATCTTTTGTGCTGCTTCGAGGTAGATAATAACGCCAACATGCTAGCTTTACCTGTATTGTGTTGTTTAAAGCCACAATTATCAATGAATATTTCTGGAAACAATTCATGCTTTTATTTTTGTTCTTATTTCAGAGACATTCAATGAGCAGTCGCTGTCTAAAACTTCATCATTTAAAATACACCATGAGAAATTATCTCTCCAAAAATGAGAATGAAGCACTGAGATTTCTAGCATACACTGCACGCTATTGCTTCAGAAAATGAGGTATTTATTGAAAACAAAAGAATTAGTCATTCAGTTTAGAGAATATTCAAGAAAGCTGATTTTAAAAATCATGTGTTCTTTTTCCCTACTTTAAAGTACTTTGCTAATTAACTTTTATGTAAACAAAAACATTTACCGAAGTTACAAAGTCACAAAATAGCATATGTAAATGTATTTATTTTGCTTTTAAACCAAACAGATTTAAGGCTCCACATCTTCAACTAATGCACATATGAACCTGACTAATTTTTGAGTTTAAAAATGTTTAAATCTAATATGCAGTGTTTCCTATAAACACCAATTCCATAATGTGCAAAATACAAGCGCAGCAAATAAAAACTGTAACATTTCTAACACTAAAGTAGTTACAAATGTGACTCTAGGGGCACATTTTGGTTTAGAAGTAAGATGGTACATGTTCTTTTCTTCTAATTTTATTTGGAAACCAACCCCAAATGAACAGAATATATCAAGGAAACATTTAAGTCTCCTGGTAAAAAGATATGTGAGCTTCTCAATCTCACCACAGATGTTCACTGCATGTCCATTGTTCATGGAGGACCAAGCTCCCTGGGGTGAAAACTTACTTAAAACCGAGTTTTTTCATATCACAGGATAATCATAAAACAGAGTATTGCTAGACGAATTCAAGGCACTCTTCAATAATTCAACTCTGCCCTGAATTGTCACATTAAACTATCATATATTGTGAATTCACACCCTCTGAGAAAGAAGTTCTGAAGATGGTGCACTAACCCTAAAAAGAAAATACAAAGGCAAGAAGCAGTGACAGGTACTAGACTAAAAAGCATCCGTGCAGATCAGTTCAATGGATCTTTCTAAAGAGAAGGTAAATTCCATCAGGTTTGTACATAAGCAACTTAAACTACTCACAAATTATAAAATTAAGTATTAGACATACACAGTTATATCCCAGACAATAAAACACAACTTTTCCTTTCAAGATACTTATTAGATTATGACCTTAATATAAACCATCTACAAGGAAACAAAACACTCTCAGACTGTAAGGGGAAAAATCCAACAAAAACTTAATTTGCTTGAAGTGGTTCACATAAAACTTGTAATTCCTACTAAAAATTATCGTACCAAAAATAGCTGCCTTACTAAAAAAAGAATAATATAAAATACTCCATATTATACATTGACAAGACAGTTATTCCGTTATTTTGATTTAACTGAAAATTAGTCCAAAAGTCCATCCTTCTGGAGGACAGATTGATTCAGGTCACTTGTTACTAAATTAAACATTTTCTGCTTTCACTGCATCTCATTAAACATGCTACTAAAAGTTTAAATAACTCACTGCCTTCATTTGCAGTCACCCATTTTGTTATTGTTTACAGCAACCTAATTTGACACAGGATAATTCAAGCAGCATTGGTTTCATATTACCCTGAAGAATTAATTTTTAATATAATTGCATTCTCCCTTCCAACAAAAGCTAGTTCAATGGGGATTTTACTCAAGTGGTTCTTCAATTATTATACAAGGAAAACTTTTCTAATACTTTGCACCTTTATTTCCCCCACTGACTCATTTCTCTACAAATTAAAAACTCATTACGAGCTTCTTTAAAGTAGCTTGTTTAAACTTGCTTACACAGTACAGCAAATGATGACATTGATACAAAATACATGGCCTCTATACCTTTAAAACATTTTCCCCAAGTATTGGTTCAATACTTTAGCAAGTCATGGTTTTTCTTGCACAACGATATGTAATTACCAAGCCTCACAATTTAGCATGAAGTTTAGTAAACAAAGTCTCCAAACATTAATAAAATAATGAAGAATAAAAGTTATTGATTTGTTTCTTTTGATTACAAATCTGAGCAAAACAGGTATTTAGAGAAATGCATTGAAGAGAAGTTACACGCAGTTCCTCACATGTGGGTGACTGAGAAAGTAAAGAGGAAGTACTGGAGGGAAAGCAAGGTAAATCGTTGATGTGAGAAAGTTCAGGGACAAAATGCAAAAGAAGTTCGTAGCTCAACAGGAAGATTTTAAATTCATCACCAATTCCTTTTGATTGTGTTCACTCATGTTGTGTGTCTTCTACAGGATGGATCATATCTGTAAAGGCCACATTACAAATACTGGCTTCAAAAATAAAAGGAATATGATAAAATTCCATTTTTGAATATTTGTGTTAGTGGTCACTAACAGATTAAATGAAGACAAAGCAGTTTTCTAAATGTTAAATTCTACAATACTAGAATTAAGCTACACTAACTCCTTGATCAGTTCATTCCAGAGTAGAATCTGAGAGAAGGTGATTTATTTCCAGATTTGATATAGAACATGTTGATTAAAGGTTTGAAAAAGGTTTGAAATTTGGGAAAGGCCTCCATAAAGCAAAATGAAAATCCACATCTGTAAGAATATATTTATAAAAGTATTTTGTATAACTTGGAAGTCTACTTTCTAAAACATTTTAATAATAATGGACAAATGTATAAGAATTGGTTATTTCCCAATGGAATATATGAGGTAAAGATTGTTTTCTTTAAAGGAATATGAAACAGAAATGGGTATTATAAATTAAAGGAATAAAAATTATATTCAAAAATATATAACAGTATATAGTTTTTGATTTTCCATCTCTGGCTTCCCAAGTATGTGAATTTAACAAAAAACATATTAGTTTGAATTCATAAATCAGTAGGTGAATAATAACTTTAAAATGGCTATTTTTATTAATCCTGACTTCAGCATAAACATGCATAAAGATAGCAAATCATGATGCTGAACTTGTAAATTACAATATTTGGGGATCAAGAGTAAAAGTCTAGGAGGCCAAGGATTGTAAACCTTAGTGGAAAATGTGCCCCACTCTACTTAATACTTAACTCTCAGTATGATGTAACAAGTTGAGGGGTAAAAAAAGCTCCATTAATTTCAAGTTGATCTGTTTAATAATATGACAAGGATTTAATTAAGGCAAATTTCTCTGGAGTCAGGAAAATTGAATACAGCTGAGCAAGCCCCCTTCTGCAAGCTTCCTCCCCCATGCTTAGCGGGAGGGAACCACTCCTCCTAACATTCGCTGTGGACTCACCAACTCCCCCGCACCCTTTCCCTCCTACACCTGATCCCACAGGAGTCTGACTCAGTTGCTACTGTTTGTGGCTCTTTTGAAACTTGATTAATGGGATATTCTTCTGTGTCTCATTTAGCCAAGTCAGAAGTAAATTTTTAATTTTTTTTTATTTTAAAGAGAATATAAAAAAATAGCATAATAGTGTAAGAACCTGAAAGAGTAAATAAAGCCCAAAACGTACAACAGATATTATGAAAGGGAAAGAAATTGCTCACTTGAAGGAACAACTGGGATGGGGAAAAGGGTGAAAAGAAAGAAAAAAGGAAGGAAATAGATAGATAGATAGATAGCTGGGATAATTATACTGCTAATGTCTAATGCTTTATGGAAAGGTATAGTTGATGCTTAATGTTTTTTGACCAATTTTGCATGTTTATATCTGGTAATCTGAACAACTAATTTGAAGACAACAATATGCAATAGAACAACCATTGTTGAATTTCTACCATCTTGTTTAGTGAAGCTTTGTATGAGTTCTAATATTTTTTATTGCTTTTATTCTCTGTTTCATCCATCATGCATTCTTATAGAAGTAAATTTTTAAAAGTGACTGAATATCCTTGATTATTTGTTTTAGGGCTTCATTCATTCAATACATTTTAAGATGAGCCAAATTGCCAACTGTCATGGAGTTGAATAAGAGTCAGAGTCTTATTCAAAACTGTGAGTCTAGTGAATAATTATTATACAATGCATAACTGCTAAAGCAGAGGTAGGCACTGTTCCTGCAGGTGAACACAATCCAGACTAAAGAAAGTGAAACATAAGAAAAGGCCTTAGGCCAAATCATTAAGGATCTAGTTATGCAGACGATTCAGACAGGTCATTGAAGTCAAAACTTCAGGAGCAAAATACATTAAAGTCTTGAGGAGTCACGACACATAAATATGAGTTAGAAAGGGACCACAGTGAAATTGGAAAGATAAGCAAGGTATTGGGGACCATACAAAATACTTGGATTTTTATTCTAAAGGCTATGAGAAGTCACGGATATTTTTTTCAAGCAGGAGACAGTTATGACCACAATTGAGTGTTAGAAACAAGATGCAAGCACTCCATTAGTTTTGACTGAAATTATCTTGTGAGAAGGATAGTTATAGTATTATAGGGATTAGGAGAAAGGAGTTCATGCAACAAATTTAAAGTAGTACCTAGTCTGGTAAAGCACCATTCTAGGCACTAGTAATAGAATGAAAAACAAAATCTCTACCATCATGGAACTTATATTCTAATGGACAAATTATCAGTCCGCAAGATGATTAAGTATGATAGTACCTCAGATAGGGCTAAGTACAACAGAGCAAAAGGCGGTATCAGAAGAAAGGGGGAAAATGTATCAGAGAGTGAGGGTGAAATTTTATAAAGGAAAGTAGAAAGGGTCTCAGCAAAGAGGTTGCTATAGACTTAAAGGCAGTAAAGGAACAGGACATGGGAGAGCTGACACCACAGCATTTCCATGAGGGAGCAGAGCAAGCGCAGGAGCCCTGTAGCAGGACTGGGCATAAAAGAGCGAGTGGGAGCTTGGAAGAAAAGATGGTTGACTTTATGTGAAGCCCTTGTCATCCGTACTTCTAAATAAGCCCAGCAGTGATATGCGCCCAGGAAGCAATCTCTGAAATGCTTGGAGAAAGACATCCTTGTCTAACAATTACCCACAATAAATAGAACCTAAGATTTATTATGTATCTCTTCCTGGAGAATATCATACAGATATACAACTGAGATTTTTTACAATCTAAATGTGCCTACTATGTGATCTAATACCAAGACCCCCTCTGGAGAACTATAGCGAGCCAGAGGATCCTGTTGAATGGGAGAAAGACCTCAGGAGCTATTCTAGATAATCCTGGACCTCTCATTTGTTTTTTGATTATCTGTATTCTTGACATGATTAGAGCTTGACACTATGTAAGATCTCTCATTCATATTATACTGATTGACAGTCTTTTCTCATATGTTTGCTCCAGGTTTAAGAGTGCTGAGGTGGCTGAGGCACCGTGATTGGGAGTTGCGAGAAAGATGGACTTTTCCTGGGAAGTAAATGAATGGCCAGATAACATAGAGCCTTTAAAGGTATTGTAAGACCTTTAGCTTTTACTATCAGAATGAGGGGAATAGGGGCTGGGGATATAGCTCAGTGGAATAAGCGCTTGCCTAGCAAGCGCAGGGTCCTGAGTTCAATCCCCAGTACCGAAAAAAAAAAAAAAAAAAAATTTCAGAATGAGGGGAATCCATTGAACGGACTGCAGTGAAAGTGGCAGGGCAGTTGTCACTACTGTCTTGAGGAAGGATGGCAGAGACAGGGAAAAGAGGAGGTTGTTATTAGTAAGCAGGCGGATGACAGTGGCATGAAAAGGGAGAGGTAGTGTACTCTGGATATATGTTCAAGACAGAATCAACAGAATTTACTGACAGATTGGATACAGCATATGAAAAAAGAAAAGTCATTATTAACCCCAAGTTCTTTGGACTATGCATGTAGAAGGATAAAATATTAATTTACTGAAATGGAGAGAACCTCAGAGGGTCAGATTTAAGAGGAATGCTGAGGAATTCTGCTTTGGATATACCGGGTTTTAAATCTAAGTAAACACTGATGGAGATGTGAAGAGGACCTTTGGATATAAGAGTCTGAAGAGAGATACAAGTTTGGGATTCATCAGCACATAGATGATATTTAAAACCACAAGGCTTGAAGGAAATCACAAGAGAGCAGAGGTCCAAAAACTGAGTACTGGGACACATGGCAGTTAAAGACCAAAGACAGGAAGAGAAACATGCAAATAGGAATAAGGAGTGACTGGAGAGAAGGACAAACAGTGGGAGGACATGGTTTGCTGATGGCCAACAAAGGAAGCATATCAAGTTAGAAAAAGTGACCATCTGTGTCATTTTGACCGACATTCAAGAAAAATAAGGATTATCATTTGTTTACTGGTATTGGCTATGTAAGGTCACTGGTAATCTTGATAAGGACAGATATAAAAGGCAGAACCTATGAATTTTAAATATATAAAACTGATTCTTAAATGTCTGGCTAGGATGTGTAAGTGGTGATAATATATTCAAGGCAGACACACTAAGTACAGTTATAATATTCTATATTTAGGTTTGGAATACAAGAAAAATCACTAATTACATTCTAACCAGTAAAAGTTTAACAGTTAAAATGAAATAACAAAATATTAACCCAGAAAATGGTGTAAAAAAGTCTCATGTAACAATCCATTATTTTTACCTATCTCTTCACAAAAAGAAAACATAGCATCTCTGAATAACGGCACTGGATCTCACCAATTGAATTATCCTATCTAGGTTAAAATACCCTATCTGCCTAAGAGAAAAGAAACAAAGATTTGGATCGAAAAGCTTGGCCAACAGAGTCTAAGCCTCTGAATATGAAAGATGCTTCCACTTCAATTCCAGAAACAGCAGATGAAGGTTTTTGTTCTGTCTGTATCCCAATGTCATGCATGACATGGATGAATTTTCCAGCACATACTAATCCCCTGAGCAGGAATGTATTTAGCTTTCTGTCCAATCTTTTGGACTGGATGCTAGCACTGTCTCTGAACTGATCACAAACTAGAAAGTGAGATAGATCACAGTCAGATTAACTGGCTATAGGGAAGACTAGATGATGAGGTTAGCATCCAAGGAAATTCACAAAGTCAGCTGGAAGGTTCTCCACCCAGGGACACTGTATCAGGGAAGCTGCCATTCATTTTCACACTCTGTTCACTATTAACACAGCAGTTTCTAGATCCTGGTAACTGTAGATCAGAGGTGGAGGAAAGGCAAAGCTTCCCAGGGGTGAGTCTTTGGTAATACTGCTGTGCAGCACCATTGGGCAGGACCCAGTGGGTGAGGACACTAATACCCAATTGACATTATTACTTCCAATCCTTTTTACACGAGTCTTTCATTCAAATAAACAAAAGGTTAATTGTTTAAAGCAAGTTTATTTACAGACTGTTGGAAACAATTATCAACCTGATGAGTTTCAGAGTGCTGTGGGGTAATTTAGCACTGACCTAAAGAGATAGACAGGACTTATAAAATGTTACTTGTTTTAACAAAAACCATTCTAATACTCATTTCCACATGGCTCAGCTGACAGGCAGCTTCCCATATGTATTCATGTGAGTACATCTCTCTCCAATAGTTCTTGAACATACAATAAGTATATTACAGAAAGTCTCTTCCTGTTTGAAATATGTGCTATTAAATACTTTTTCTTCTATGCTATGGATGCATTTTCCTGAGAAATATATTGAACACAAATTGAAATCTCAACTTTTTATTGATAAATCTGATTTTAAAGGAACCAGATCAATATCTCTCAATGGGAGTCCAGGATGGACACCTGATGGAGTAGTTATTGTGTGCCAAGAGCTGTGCTGATGCAAAGACGATCGAGACCACATCTTCTCTTCAAAGAGCTAACTGGATCTGGGTGCCGCGGGGGAAGGAATCTGTGTTGGTTTGGGCTTTTTGCAAGGTGAACAATATAATATAGGTCACATATTTTATAAGATTATATATAATAGTCAACCAAAGAATCATATACAAGAGAGTGCAGGAAATCTGTCCACACACTATAGACCAGGAATCCAGCTGAGAGCCTGGATCCCACAAGAATGTCCTGCATGAGTCCAGCTGAATACCCAGAGCTCATAATGATGCCTCACACAAATCCAACTGGAGGCCTAGAGCCCATGACAACATCTAACGCAGGCCTGTTTCACAGATCTTCCCTGGAAGGCCCATACATCTGTGGTGGAATCTAGAAAGTCTGTGCCAGTAGGATGAAGGATCTGTGCTCACAAGTTGAAGGATCTGCACTGGAGCCAGGAAGCTGATGCTCAAAGAACCAGAGCTCCCCTAAAAGGTACCACAGCCATCCTCAGCAACAGTGAGGTCCCGAGCCCCTCCAATGATCAGGAAAGCTGAGCTCCCATCAGGAAAGCTAATGCAGCAACCTTCTCCAAGGGACCGGCAGTGCACCACTTCCCGTCCAGAGCCAGCAAGCAATGCTCAGAGTGAGGACCAGAGCTCCCTCAAAGTGAACTGAAGCCTTCTCAGTGCCAACAAGAAGGATGAAAACGGCCAAGTTCATCAGAAAAGCCGCACGATGAGCTCCTCTAAAAGAACCAACGGATCCTTACAGCTCTAGCAGTTCCAACAACCTTTCTCAGCTCCCAAAAGGCTCTCCGTTCCCAGTGACCTTCCCTCTTCTTCTCCAGTTCTGCCTCTTATGCTGCTGGCAACAGTTCTCAGCTGAGCCTCCCTCACTCAGCACTATGTTTACTGAGTTCAGGAGGGGGTTATAAGTTGACCACCAGTTGTCAATCCACCACCAAATCATAAGAAATTTCATGAGAGGGACATCATTTGAGATGAGTCGTGAAATAGAAGGCACTCCTAAAAGAAGAAAGACTGAACAAAGTCCCAAACAGGAGGGAAATTATTTTGATTGTTCAAGGTCCAAAAATAGCCTGCCCAGGAATCAGTGATGATTCCAGAGTAGCATAACATAGGAAACAGGTTAACTAATGGTAAAGAGTGGGGTGCTTAAGTCACTAAAAGAAAAAGAGCTGTATGGTGGAGAGAAACGAGTATCTGTGATCACGGAGAGAATTAGCAAGGGCTTCTGTTTCTGTTTCAGAAAACAGAAGTGGAAATACAGATTTTTGCAGGCATTACAGGCAGAATAGAGTGCACAACCAAGTAAATGATTAATTATTGAGTAAGCAAGGACTTCCCTTTGACAATGGAGCAATCCACTGCTACATACAATATAGCAGTATGTATATACCTCTTTTCCACATTTCTCCCTAAGGACTCATCACCAGTGAACCTACCTTACACACAGTTAAACAAACATTAAAACCATTTTACTCACTAGGTTCTTGTTAACTGCTATACCTGACAGTGCTGGTACTTGTCAAATATTCTTTAACAAATTACTGGATGCAAAAATTACTGAAATACAAAGTTGTCATTATCAGAAGTCACAAAGCCATGGGTGCCTTTTCTACATCATGGAGAGTTCAACTATTGCAGAATAACGTTAGGCAGGATTGGGAGTGTGGGCTCTTCTTCCAAGTCTCTGCTAATTACGCCTATCAGTTCAGGCATATCATTTTCTTCTGAAAACTACATTTCCTTCATCTGTAAAATTAAGACTTAATTGAAGTTACATATGACCAACATATGCCATATCCCCAAGACAGGGCATCTTTCTGCTACATCAATGAAATAGCCAAAATCTTGCCATGATACTGTATTTTTTCATAGATTTGGTTAAAATCATTTACACAGAAAGAGCTTAGACTGTGATAGACATGCTTCTATTTCAAAGGATGTTTGCAAAGAGCAGCTCTCTTATTTCTTGAGTCAAACAGCACAAGAAAAGTCATAGCCTCATCCAGACGTAGAAAGGACAGTTTGGGCAAAGGTGGTCCCGATCAGTCTCTGCTCTCGCTTTGCAATGACTGAGAGAAATGACTTCCCCCAAAGTCACCTTTAACTGAATAAACACCACATTACCTGGATTGTTTTCATATTGAGTTTGGTCTAAGGACCACAATTACAAACACATTTCCTCCCAACTTTTAAGATACCTCTTAGTGCTAACATCTATATTTCTATAACCATTTATAGGACCTCACCCAGTTACAGAACTGATAACCTTTCATCCTTCTAAATGTAAACTTTCCAAAAGAGTATGTATGGTTTTACCAGATGGACACTGTATTCAAGCATGAAAAAGAAGCAGTGATTTTGAATCAAGGGAATTTAGGTAGTTTGAATGGGTATTCAAAAATAACAGCAACACCCTTTGGAAATATAAAATTACTGAGATACAGTCAATGCCATTATTTAAACATATCCTAATTTGTTATTATTTAACATTTATATCGCAGTTGGTCAGCATTATGGCTTATGAGCTACAGGGTGATCGAGGAATCATGCCATCTGCTTCACTGCTAGAAGCGCTGGTCTCCAGAGGTCACTCACCGTGATTATTAACATAGCCTCAAAGGAAACAGTGACATTGTGCCCTAAGCGGCCGGAAGCTGAGATGTTCTTCTAATTCTCTCACTGATTCACTGGGCAACTTCTTAACAGGAGACTCTTAACCTTGAGCTATCTCTTTAACCCAGTCTTTAACATATTTGGTATAGGCAACATTTTTCCCTCTCAAGCTTTCACATGCTGTTACATTTTCATGTTCTGTTCTTCAGGGATAATGTTACTTATCACCCACTGAGGTGTTTTCTAGGTTAATTAAAATATGATGCTAAGATAGACCACAAACTGAAATGCTAAAAAATAATCATTCCCACGTCTGTGAGTTCATGAGCCATTATATAAAAATAGCCTCCATTCATTCTTTAAATCATTGTCTTTTCCAAAGAAGAATTAAGTAAACGCTGTGGCATTCATGCCTGTATTGTTATCTGTTCAAGTACAGCAACTGAAGAGATTTTAATTGGCATAAATTATTAATAACAACCTTAGCTTGACAAAAAGAGCACAGGAGGCAGTCACTTACACATGTGCTTTTGATTTAGACAAGGTCTCTTCCTCCAGGTTTCTCGCTCATCAGCTCCCCACCACCCGTAATGTTTCCGTTCTATCCATCAACTATTTCCTCCTATGTGTTACTCAAGCCATTCTCCTTTAAGAAGCGATGGCCCTGAAAGAAGTAGGACATTAGGATGCAGTCAATCACTAACACTGCGTGAAGCCCCCAGGCAGGAGAAACTCAAAAGCTTTAGGTACCTGGGAGCTGGAAGAGTTGGGAAAAGGAGGAGAGCAGACGCCTAAGACAAACTTTCCCTATTTCAGTTTTGCCGAGGGCAGGCTTCCAGTAACAGGGTTTAGCTTTGCAGTAGCAGCCGTGGGAAAACACAATGGTAAAAAAAGGTAAACTTGCTGGTTTCAGAAATTCAACCTTGACAAAAAGCAGAAATGAAAACTGTACCCCTGCGGTGGAGATATGAGTAAAATTTCCCTTTTCTCTATAAACTGTGTTTTTCTTGGACATTGTTAACTTGGAGGCATCTGCAAGTCTTGCCCACCTTTATTACTTCTAAAACGGGTGGAGCAAGGTCCGGTGACCACACAAGGAACAAAAGAAGGGTCACGCAGGGAGAGGAGGATACCAGGTTCCACTGGGCCACTTCTGTCTTCAAAATTGTCTAAGATCACAAACACAGCCAGGATTTCACTGCATGCCCAGGAGGAGTTTGTGGAAACGATGAAAGTTTCAATCCAAATTTTATATCAAAAGCAGCATATATGTCCATTTAAGAAACACCTTTATCTGTTTCACCTCCTGTCACATCAACCTTTTTCAAGTTTTTGGATTACTGTACTAACTTAGCACACTCAAATACTGTATACAGAAGCACTAAGAAAAGTATTCTTTTTTGTGATTTTTTTTTAGAAAAGTAATTTCTATAGGGAAAAAATACCCTTAGGAAAATACTGAACCAAATAAATTCACTATCATTTTGAAAAACATGCAAGTGTGCAAATAATTGCCAGATTAATTATAGTACAAAAACCACAAGGGTTTTATAGTCTTTCTCTTCAGACAGAGTGCCATGTCATCTCATGTCTTAAGAATTGAAAAGATATTCTTTTTTTTTCAATTTTAAAAGTAAAAGAACAAAAACACCAACAAACAGACACACAGTAGCACAAGAACAGTACAAAAACCAAATCAGAGACAAGGTGGCAGGGGATCAACAATGGCCATTCTACCACACATTGACAACCTCAAAATGTATGCTCAGGATAATACAAACAAACATACAAGATTGATCAAATAACCAATCATCGATTGTTCCTTACATCAAAACGACATGAGACAACAGTGCAACCATGTCAGTCATCCCGCATATACAAACACACCCACACAGCCATCCCCCTCTTGCCCCTCTCCTTCCCTTCATCCCGACTGCTCCCTACACCTGAGCAGTCTCTACTCCCACCTCCAGGCTCCCACACTACCAGTACAATATGCTGCCTGCACGTGCACATCTGACCTACCTCACCCATGAGCATGGTCTCCAATTGTGACCATTCCCAGAAAAACCCCCAGTCTGTCCTTCCCTACAGCTGAATAATAATATTCCTTTGTGTAAAAATGCCACAGTTTTTTAATCCAGTCCTCTGTGGATGGACATTTGGGTGGCTTCCACGATTTAGCTATTACAAATTGTGCTGCTATGAACATGGGTGCACATATATCACGGTGATACGATGTTTTCAGATCTACTGGAAAATACCCAGAAGGGGAAAAGATGGGTTGAATGGGACCTCTAGACCTAGTTTGCTGAGAAATCTCCAAACTGATCTCCATAGTGGTTTCACCAGTCTGCATTCCCACCAGCAGTGCAGAAGAGTTCCTATTTCTCAACAGCCTCGCCAGCATTTGTTATTGGATGATTTCTTGATGCTGGCCAATCTTACTGGGGTGAGATGAAATCTCAATGTTGTTTTCATTTGCATTTCTTGAATGACTAAAGACGTAGAACATTTTCTCATATATTTATTTGCCCTTTTGTATTTCTTTATCTGAGAAGTGTGTATTCATCTCAGATGCCCATTTCTGGATTCGGTCTTTGAATTTGGACAGGCTCATGTTTTTTAATTCTTTGTATGTTCTAGATAGAAGGCCTTTGTCCGAGGCCTAGGATTTTTGCCCTAGGATTTTTTCTCAATCTGTGGGTTTTCTTTTTACTCTGCTGATGATTTCTTTAGATGTGCAAAACCTTTTCAGTAAGATGAGGTCCCAGTTATTGATTCTTTGAAGTGTTTCCCTTGAAGTTTGATTTTTGTTCATGAACTCTCTGCCTACTCCTATGTCTTCAAGGTTTTTTCCTACTTTCTCTTCCAATAGGTTTAGTGTTCTGTTTTAATATTGAGATCTGTGATCCATTTTGACTTGAGTTTGGTGCATGGTGATAGACTTGGGTCTATTTTCAGTCTTCGGCAAGTGACAAGCCAATTTCTCCAGCACCATTTATTGAAGAGGCTATCTTTCTTCCACTGAGCTTGTTTGGCCCCTTTGTCAAAGATTAGGTGGCTGAGTGTTTTTGTGGTTGTGTGTATCTTCCAGTCTGCTTCATTAATCCTCAGGTCTATTTTTGAGCCAGTACCAAGTTGATTTTATACAGTATCTTTGTAGTGCAATTTCAGGTCAGGGATTGTGATTCCACCTGCCTTGTCCTTGTGGCCCAGAATTGCTTTTGCAATTCTGGTTCCAGATAAATCTAAGGCATTTTTTCTCTAGATCTGTGAGGTATGCTGGTGGTAGTTTAATGGGGATTGCATTGAATCTGTGCAATTAGAAAAGATATTCTTGAAAGGAACATTTGATATATAATTGTTTGATCATTCTCACATTTCTATATTTGTTTATCAGAGTAACCAATATGAAGCTAACAGTATATAATACAGCAACCATTGTTAATTTCTTCACTGTATCTGAAATTCTGCATTGTTTTTATGTTGTTTCATTTATGTCTGTATGTTTGTTAATATGTTTTGGTTCTTTTATCTCTAAAAATAAAATTTAACAAAAAAGAATTGAAAAGATATATTCACTTAAAAGGAGTGTTAAAAATAACTACCATATTATGTTACAAATAGAGTATTTTTATATGATGTTAAATACAAATTTTAATTAATGGTATTATATATTACAGTCTTTTTAACCTATAATGTTTACATGATGAAAATAGGTAATTATGAAATTATATAACTAAAATATGCAATTGTGTGTATAAGTCCACCTAAATACTCTCATCCAGCTGAAAGAAGATTTATACAATACAAACTCACCAGACACAGAAATGCTCTTTTAAAATGCACAATCAAAGTCCACTTCAAAATTCACCTGCAGTGGCATCATCCTATGCCACCGGACCCTACACTCAGGGAAGCACATGCCATGTTACGATTCTAGCACACTGGCTGGCTAACTTTTCCTGCCCTTCAAAATTTATACCAGCTACCACTCACTACTATTTGCACATCCCTTTGTAAATCCCCCATCCTATTGCACCATCTGTGTGTATGTGTATGTGTGTGTGTGTGTGTGTGTGTGTGTGTGTTTTCTCCATTAATCTGAAAACCATCCATTTGTTGTTCCCAGCGCCTGTGATGTAATTCCCTACTAAATGGTAGCAGGAGGAAGCTGGCTTGCTTTTTATTTCTTTAAATATTGCTTAATTCAAAGAAAGTGTGCCAAGTGAGTATGCTATAGTATAGATTCCATTACTTGAAAGTTATCATCACCTGCCTCCCATTATGATAACTTTCAGTGGTGCCTTAAAGAAATTTCTTCTCCTGATATACTTTTCATTTTTCATAACGTTCAGTATTATCCTTGAGCACAATGACAGAGCGCAATCCCAGAGCCGAAGAGTCTAAATGCATTCCATTTGTCATCAGTATTTTATTATGCAACTTGAATTCTTTTTTTATGCAGATGTCGACCATCAATTATCTCATATATTTATCAGAGCTCATTATGAAGAAAAAATTATTCTTTTAAAAAAATGTGAAGCACAGTAGAAGAAAGTTTTGCTATTATGTGAGCAAATTAGCTGTCAAAACCAACTTTAAAAGCCTTACCAAATAGCATGTAACCCTTTGAAATTAGCTTCTGAGGTAAAGAGTTTAATCAAAGTAACTTCTACGTGATACTCAAACAACTGCAATAATTTACAGACTATACATTTTACCTTTAAAAACCTACATCTAATGAAAACACAAGTATTCACTGGCTTATCTTCTTACAGCACTTTTCCCTTAGTCACATAAGAAAGACACAATGACTGGATTTTTTTTGCACATACTAAAATACATCCCTAAAGAAAGCACTTACTTTACATGAACAACTTGCAAAATTTTAATGTAAACGACAGTTATGTAGTTTCTCCTCCTAAGAAAGCCACATTTTCCACTGAGTGCCCAGGGATGAAATGGCCAAACATTGAATGACATAAAACTCATCACAAACCAAGACAACTCTGGAGTAAAATACACTTAGGCTTGAAGCCATTCTTTGTTCTTCACTCTACCTTTTACTGATTTGGCCGGGAGTTTTCAAACTTCAACATACATCACGATTACACAGAAAGCTTATTAACACAGATTTGCGGCCCCATTTGATAGCATCGGCAAGGAGCCTGAGAATTTGGATGTCTTAATTCTCAGATGGTGCTGATCTCCCCGGTCCAGGGACCACATTTTGCAAACCATCAGTTCACGTAGTACATTCCCATGTGCACCTGCTGTAACTCCAGATCTCCACCTCCGTTATCAGGGTCTTCTAACCAGTTACCCTTTTGAGTATCTTGGAAAGTTTCGGAGTGCAACACGTGCAGAATACTACCCAAAACCTATCTCAGAAAAAATGTATGCCATCAAGCAAGTGGCTCAAGTACAATGCTTAGCAAACATTCTTAAATATTCTGTCTGGCCACATCTAACTATTAGGCAGAAAACTCTTTATTTTATTCATGAACATTTTCCCAATATATCTACTTCACTCTCTCCCTGCTACCCATTCCATCCAGGCTACCATCACCATCTCATACTTGGACCACAGAAAGAGCTTCCTGACCAGACAAACTTTCCACTTCACATGGTTGGTCCAGTGTAATCTACTTTCCATAGAGTAGAGCAGTTATTTTAAAACATAATCATAGCACATTAAAATTACCCTATATCTTCTACAGGTCTACAATCCTTAACGTGGCTTCCTATAGTCTCTAAGATAAAGACACCTACCATATTTTTAATTATTATCTTGTATAAACTTTCTTACATACCTGTGATGGACTTTTGCTACATCTTGTTTCATTCTACCTCAAAGCTTTTGCCTCTGTATTGTCTATTTGTTTTGTCTTTTTCTAGCAAACTCTTCATGCTTTGTGTCTCACCTTAAATATCATGTTTGATTTAAGTCCTTCCTGATTCCTTATAATAAATTAAATCACCACTATAATATTCTTAAGAAGTACTCTGCCCTGCCCCTTAAGTATGATTAATAACATTTGGAATTAGGTGGTCAATGAATATCTGCCTCACCAGCTAAGTTCCACCTTTGCTGCACCTTTGTGTCTTGTTCAGTATTTTAATGCCAAAGCCTTACACAATGCTTAACATATAGTAACTCTAACTAATTGACTGAATGGCTTATACATGAACTATTACTGAGATGTTAATAGAGATAGATGGTGAATAGAGGTAGACAGAGGAGAGCCAAGCTCACTGTGATGTATGTCCTGGGCTTCTCCCTCTGGACAGCTCTAATCAATTAAAGTGCGCAATTAGCCCTTCTCTTTGGGCCCACACATGTCAGACCCAAGGACCAATCCTGGCCCCTGAAAGTAAGCTAAAGACCTAGAGGTCAGCTTCTCATTTGCTCATCAGTTCTCTGGCACCGGCTTCACTATTCTAACCCAGATTTGCAGTAGCCAGGCTTCTACACACGTGTGCTACGACCATTTTCCTTATTCTTCAACTCCTTACAAACTCCCCAAAGCCTGTATTTCAGCTTGATTCCCGAGTGTTATTCTGCCTCAAAACCCTGTATATCTCTGAATCCTTACTAAATAAAGACAAACCCTAGAATATCCCTTCCAAATCATTACCAATAATAACCACATGCCTGGATCTCACAAAGTGCCCTTAACATCCACTAGGCATCTGTCCTGTCCCAAACAGATACTTGTGCAGAATCTATATAAGCCTTCACCATGAGTCACATTGCCAGCCCTTATCCCACAGACCTGGCTCTTAAACTGAAAGCTATCAAGAGAATCCTTTCCCTAAAACTCATGTCTTGATTTAGATCCAAGATTCTTACTCTGGTCTTCATGTGGCCTATGGGATGTTCTTAGTTTCTGATCTTCTAACCATCCATTCAAATGCTTACTGGGAACCACCCATGCACCAAGCATAATCCTAGGTTTTGAGGATACAATAGGAAATTGTTGTTGCCCTATAAAAAACTCACTTCGGATTATAATACTTAAATACCTAGGATGATGTTTTGTGAGCCCGGAGATGGGCTAAGTCTTAGCAGATCAGATCTTAACTATGTTTTGAAGAAGAGAACATTGTAATCAGAATGAACACACTGGGAAAAGTTGAGAATTACAAAATCTTAGAGGACTTAGAGTAAAGTAAGTTATTTGTACCTTGGATTTTATTTACACCTGTTTTCCCCAGGGATGGGGGGAGAAGTCAGCGTGAAAATACAATAGTACGTAGTACTAACATGTAAAGCTAATGAAAGTAATCAATTTCTACAGGAAAAATTTACAGGTCTCTGATCTGGTAGGATCACCTTTCAGAAATAAAAAGCCATCATTACATAAGAGACATTAAAACTTCCTTTAAAAGGAAGCTTAAAATGAGTCTTAAATAAGATCCACTCATACTAGAAATTTTTTTTTACAGTAACTAAAGAGAATCTTAATTATTTTACTTACTTTACATGAATCTCTTTAAAAACCTTATTGCCAGTAATTTCAGCTAATGGATGTAGTCAATAAAGAAAAGCCTCAACTCTAACACTCCTCCCTCAAAGCCTGTCCCTCTTGTGGTTTTTCCAATAGGCTATTGTTAGATTCATTTACAGTAAAATAATTACCAGCTCCCCAAGCTAGATCCATAGCAGGTTATCTATTGTCCCTCAGAGGACTGTTGGACTGTTCTTAACAAGCATTCTAAATTACAATAGCAGCTTTATTGCAATTAGCAAACAGACACGAATCACCAATCCAGTTATATCTCAAAAGCGAGAAGGATTCTGAAGTGTACTGCTGTGGTTGTTTTTGGAACAACTGTTTTGCAAACTTAAATTCAAATACCGGCCTTTAAGCAAATAGGCACATGTCCCAGGAGCTGGGAACACAGAACAGTTTTCCTTGCTATTTCCCACAGAAAGAGCAACATTCTAATGGCTCAAAAAATTAAAAGAGTGCAGGCATGAAAAGATACCAGTATTCCCCTTCAGTATGTAAGCACTAGCGCGTGATCATTTTCAGTCTGTCTGCTTGACATCCCCCAGCCTCCAACCCCAAAGGAACTGCATCAAGGCACAACTCTGCCTCACCATTTCCACCGACCCTCTAACCTGAGGTGTGTCAAAATTAAAGTTGCCAAGTTTCCAGGCTATCTGAATTCCTTCAAGTTTAATAAAACTGCAATCACATTTGCATGTCTGTAGGTAACCAGTAGAGGTTCTGAGAGGAGCACCTCACAGGGATTTAAGGAACACAGGTCAGTGTCTGTAAGACAGCAAGGCGACGCTGGCCACTAATGGGGAAGAGGGAAGTGAGACAGGGGCTCACCCTAGATTCTTCTTTCTCTACCATGACAACAAAGCAGTCAATATAAACAGTTCTGTCAGCAAATCTGTATATTTCCAAGGGGAATGAATTTTTTAAAAAGTAGGGCTGGGGATATAGCTCAGTGGAATAAGCGCTTGCCTAGCAAGCGCAGGGTCCTGAGTTTGATCCCCAGTACTGAAAAAAAAAAAAAAAAAAAACCACAAAATTTTTTAAAAAGTAAATTTAGGTTTTGGACTGAATTCCTGATGCCTTTGAACTAGAATTATTGTTCCAATACTAGCATGTTTTTGTATTTGAACTGTTTACTATAACAATCCCTTATCCAAGAAGAGTTTGGAGTAAGGGGGACTGGTAAAGAACAGCATATAATTACATTGAAAATATAATACAAAATTCAGGGTATAATAAAAGAGAGCTATTGTTTAATCCAGGAACATATGCCTATGTATATGTGTTTGGGGTGGGGGACTTATATCCAAATTATGCACAAAGTACACAGTGTTTAACAGATGTGTTGTGTACTATTTCTCATGTTCTCTGTCCTGTAGTATACGGAGAAAATTATGATTTTTAATGAGACACGGGTGCACATACCAGCCAGCGAATGCAGCTGAGATTCCTGGCTACTCCTTTACTCTCAACCTATCCCAGCCTCAAACCAATGTTTATAAAATAACACACTCTTATAGCAAAAAATCAATCAGAACTGATGATTTTAAAAAATAAAAATTGAGCTAAAATCCCATCACTCAGAGAGAACCATTTCTGATGCTTCAGTAAACCTCATTCCCATGATCTCTCTGGGCATATTCTATATACATGGGAGTTATGTGCCTGTGGTGTGAAGCTTGCCAACAGGGCATGATTTATACATATGTGTATTACATCTGTAAATGGAATCTTTTTAATCTTTAAGTTATGAATGTGAAGATGAAAAAGGAAAACTTAATAAAGTATATTCTTTTATTCATAACGTTTTCATTTCCTCACTCATATGTGTTATTCTTGCTCTCTCTCACACACATCAGTGATCTAGTTTTTTGTGGTAAAATCGATTTTCTTGGATTCTATGCCTAAGTTGAACTCAGAAATTAGGTTTGAAACTGCTCCTCTAGTACAACTTTCCAGATGTCTTATTGTCCTCAACAGATTCAGAAATACTGTAATCTTTTTTTAATGGTTTCTAAGTCATTGAAACAAATTTCTATGAGAATAAAATATTTTTCCTAATCCTTAAAATACGAAGCACAGAGAAGAGAACTTGAAGCACTTGAATAATCAATAAAAGGCAAGGCCTCTGAGCAGTCTATTGTGAATAAGTCTCTTGTGCTGTTTTCTAATCAAAGACCCTCAAAACTATTGTTGTATCTGATTTTACTTGTGTTAGATAAACCTTATATAGCAGAAGCTATTTAATAGAGGTGGTATGGCTTAAGTCAGAGTTTAAAAATTGAATAGGATTTATAAAACATCAGAATGGCAATGCTGGAACTAAGTATAGTCTTAGGAGATACACAAAAAGATAACAGCTAAGGGTGGCCGGTTGAGTAGGAACCCCCCCCCCAAGTGAAATGCCTATCTCCCAACTCATAAAGTTGGGATCTTAAGAGTATCCTGAATTGAGACAGACCATGATTCCAAAATGAATCTTTAGAAGAGAAAGAGAAATAATCCAAAAAGAAAGGAAAAGGCCATGGGAAGATAGAGGCACAGATTGGACAGCTACTTCTACAAGACAAAGGATGAAATAGTTTGCATCAGTGACCAGAAACTAGGATAGTGCTATGAAACAAATTCTCTCCGAGTCTCCAGGAAGAGCTAACACTACCAATACACTGATGGCAGACTTCTGGCCTCTAGCACCATGAGAAATAAATTCCTATTGTTTTAAGACAGCCAGTTTGCACAACTTTGTTATACCAGCCACAGAAATCATCATAAATCATCTACGGAATAGTTACTATGTACTAGGTATTTTCTACTTCACACAGCAACCCAAGGAGTTAGAAATTTTACTGTCACTGTTGTAGGAAGTTAAGGCATAAGAAATATAGATGACACAGAAAAGGACAAATCCAGGATGTGAACTCAAGAAAGTCTCTTGTAACAAACGCCTTTATCTTCCACATTATATCCCCTTTCACTTCAAGAACAAACTGTAAGTAGTGCCTCAGTTCATGAACTTAATTTTTCCATGATTCTGGCCACAAATCAAATTATGCAAGATCTGAATCAAATATCCCCATAAGGTCAACATTAAACCTAAACGGGCTGGGGATATAGCTCAGTGGAATAAGCGCTTGCCTAGCAAGCGCAGGGTCCTGAGTTCGATCCCCAGTACCGCAAAAAAAAAAAAAAAAAAAAAAAAACATTAAACCTAAACACTGAATTCAATTTGGTTCACATCTAATTCGGTTTGTGAGCAGAATCATGGAAAGAATTACTTTCATGAACCAAGTACCACTGCACTGGAATATAAAAGGAATTAAACACACAAATAAAGAGGCAAGAATATAAAGACCTTGAGAAGAGGGGGGAAGGATTTGCCCATAACATAAAATGTAACAGTAAGTAGTTTACATTTTTATAGCATCACCAAGCCCACTGGTTCCACCTCCAAAGTATATCCTGAATCTACTGCTGTTCTCCATCTTTAGTGTCACTCTCCCGGGGCGGGTAACTTGCTATGTCTACTGTTGCCCATGCAAAACATTCTCCACCCACAGAAGCCAGATTCACCTTTTAAAAAGAAGTCATTTCATAAATCAAGCTCTCATATGTAAACATCATATTGTCTCCCTAGTGTAAGCAACTGAAAAGGTAAATAAGACCGAAAATCTACAATAGATACTGTGAAAGGGAAAGAAAGTGCTCAAAGAGAAAGAACAAATGGGATGGGTGGAAGGAGACAAGAAGAAAGGTAAAAGAAAATATATGCATACAAAAGATACATAAGTAGTTATACTGCTGACTTCTTTTAGTTCATTGAAAAAAACACTGTTTGTTCTTATACTGTCCAATCCATTACATGGACCTTTATCTTGTAATCTGAGCAAATACTTTGAAGATAACAATACACAATATATTAACCAGTGTTAATCTCCTATTATCTTGTTTTGAAATTGTATATTACTGTTTTCTTTTTTCTTTTTAAAATAAAAAACATAAAATACATTAAATAAATTAAAAAATAAAAACAAGTCATTTCAAAATCACTGGTGACCTCTCAGTGCTTTTAGAATACAACAGAACTCCTTATCATCATTTATCAAAAACCTCTATTACCGCTTCCTCTTCAGCATTAGCTCACCTCACAGTTCTCATCCTCCATTACTCTAGCTGTAAGAGCCTCCTCTGTTTCCCAAGCATCCCAACATCCTCCCAAGCATCCTGTCCTCAGAAAGGTGTTTACTCACCCCATTCTAAGGTGCCGTCCTGAATTACCGCATTATTGTGTTTATTGCTGCCATTGCACTTCATTTACTTGTTTACTAAGCTACCGTGAAATCGAACCAAAGGCCCACAATAGTACTGAATGACTTTCCTGGTGATGGTGAACCTTTAGAGATGAGTCCTCAAATTGCAACCCTTATCGCAAAGTGCAAACACTACAATTAAATCTAAACACTGAGTTTTAGTTTCGAAAAAATAACTCACATATTAACATCTCTGTCTCAAAAGAAAAACAACTCAGGTGCCATAGGTTCACCGGCACTCGTCTAGCCTATTTACCAATGAACCTGTGGCACCTAATACAGGGGCTGGCCTCCATCATAAATTCAGAAGGCACCTATGGCCAGGAGCAAGGGAAATGGCATGGTGGCTTGTAGGAAAACTTGTCTGGGTAGTAACATACAGAATCATCTAAAAAGACACCGACTAAAGAAAGGGACAGACTAGAAGCTATTACTACAAACTAGTAATGCATGTTCTATGACTTCAGAGAGAACCAAATGAGTAAGATTAGCAAGAAAGAAATGAAATCCACAAACCTGGACTGCTCTTTCTTTTGTTAAATTTGGTTAGTCTCACTGGGTCTATAATATAATTGAACAAATTATGACTAAATTGTTTCTTTGCCATTTTAATTCTGTAGAAAAGAAGTCTCAATGTCCTCTTCTGTCTCATGTTATATTTAAAGCACAGAGCAGGAGATCAAATAAGGTAACAGAATTTTTCTTAGTGATGTTTAGATCAACAAAAAGATAAAACCCAATTGCATTTAAGAACCACAATAAAATCTGCACTATGGTAATGTACCAAATAATAAACTGTATTATAACTATACTGGAAAAGATTGTAATTAAGTAAAAATAAAATGAAGCACAATAGTGCAGAAGTCTACAGTAAATTTACCAAGAAAGCATAAACCCTTCCATTGACGATGAGACAACAGCTCTTGAAACACTAACTACCAGGACACAGGGAACATAAACTGCTGAAAGTCAAGAAACTGTCACAGGTCTCATATTTTAGGTTATATGGAAAACTTCCATGGCATTTGAAGTCTAGATTTCATGCACCTCATAATTTAGCTTTTCATGTTTTCAACTGTTACCCAGCAGTGCCTAGACACATGGTAGAGATAGGAAGCTTACCAAACTTCTCAGAGGTATCACACACCCTGAGCAAAAAATTAGCCAACTTTTTTTCAAAGCTAACCAAACATACTATATCTATGTATGTCAGAAATAATGTTGGACTCAAACAGTTTACAGACATACTATTTATCAGAATGATATACATGATATGCTCTGCTGCAAAGAAAGGATGGGGGAAAACATCAACTGGTTGCAAAAATCAACTCAGTTTCATAAAGTTATACCACCAATCTGCAGTAGTAAGCAGCTCCCCTCTGAAAGTGACAGAGTACTGCAGATGGGAAATAGAAGAGGAGAACACTATGGGTTTTTTTATGGACACAATGGGATGCTATTAAATTGTAGCAATTTGCCAAATGATTCATACTAAGTTACTTAGTATTATTTTCATTTTTCCATATCTTCAAGTGCACCATTAAAATATTCAATATTCAAAATTGTGTCTAAAATGGAAAATGATTGAAAATTGTTGACCTTCAATATTTCAAGCCTTGAAATAGATACTGGCCAAATAAACATGAATGAAAAGCAGCCTCAAAGCATTTATAAGACTCATTATCTGTTATTCACTGGCTATTAAGGGAAAGGAACACACACACTGAAAAATTGCAGAAAGAGCCATTATCCTCTGGCATGATGGCACGAGAAGTAGAAACCTTAGTGCTATGGTCTCCACTGAAAATAGAAAATATCATTTTTTAAAAGAAGAAGAAATAAAGGGTCCTAAGGGCAAACAGTAAATGAAGAAACATCTATTCAAGAAAAATCAATGGAAATTTTGTAAGAAAGCAGGAGTCTATGCTACTTCAGCCAGGACTTCTCACTTCTCATTTCTAGTTTTTTCAGGTGAAAAGGTGAGATTTCACAATGATAAAATTCCAACCCATCAGGGAGAGAAAACCCAGTAACAGCACACTGAGTAGATAAAACAAAAACTGACAAATAATTCAACAGTAAAAGTTGAAGATGTCAATATTACACTTCCAATCCTTAATGGATTAACTAGACAGAAAAACAACATGGAAATACACTTGAACACTATAAACTAACTTACCTAACAGACATTTATAGAACACTCAACAATAATACATTTTTTCAGTATAAGATGAACATTCTCAGACCAGGGATGTAGCTCAGTGGCATAAGCACCTGCCTGGCAAGCACAAGGTCCACAGTTTAATTCCCACCCCCGCCCCTGCAAAAAAAGAACATTCTCCAAGATAGACCATAGGCCAGGCAATAAAATACACTTCAATAAGTTTAAAAGGATGTGTATGATCTCTAATCACCATGAATAAACTTAGACCTCAATAACATGTGAAAAGTAAGAAACTCACAACCAAGTAGAAACTGAGATACTCCAAACTAACCAATGGCCAAAGAAGAAATGAAGAAGGAAATTAGGAAAAAATTGTAGGACATTGTGCTAACAAGAGCGGGAGTAAACAAGGAGATAAAAGAGCATATATAGACATTAAACATTAATTCTATATACAAACAGGCACATGCAAGTTCTTCAAAACAGAGGAAGTAATGTTTAAGGTGAATTTTGAAAGATGAACATGAGTTTATGTGACAAACACAAGGAGAAAACAATGAAAAACATAAGGAAGTTGCCAATCATATGGTATTAAAGTGAGTGATAAAGTTTGGGATAATGTGCAGCACCAAATGCTAGAGAAGAAGCCGGATGGCAATAGAGGAATATTGTGCAGGAAAAACAGATGAAGACCACGGTGTTAATAACTGAAGACATTTTTCTTAGGGATACAGACTTTTCTTTGGGCAACAGGACATCAGTGAAGTTGTAAAAAGATATGTGTAATGAAATTTGCCTTTTATATCATATTCTATCTCACAGCAATCAAATATGTTACCATTTCCTCTTCATTAGAAAATAAGTCTTTCAAATCAGATAAACACTCCCTGCCGCTGCTAGTGAAATAGTGCTGGAAACACTGCCACAGTCACAGAAAGCAATTCCTCTTTCACTGTACAAATAGTACAAAACTTGCAGATATTTTGCCCAAAACGGATGGGCTGTTCTTTCTTTTGTTAAACGTAGTTAGTCTTACTGGCTATTTAACATAATTGAACAAATTATGACTGAATTGTTTCTTTGCCTTTTTAAATCTAAACAAAAGAAGTCTCAATGTCCTCTTCTGCCTCATAAGTTATTTTTAAAGCACAGAGCAGGAGACCAAGTAAGGTAACAGAATTTTTCTGAGTGATGTTTACACCATCAAAAAGAAAAACCCAACTGCATTTGAGAACCACAATAAAATCTGCACTATAGTAATAATAATAAACTTTATTGTAACTATGCTGGAAAATATGGTAATGGAGTAAAAACACAATGAAACACAATAATTTAGAAGTCTACAGTAAATTTATACAGAATGCATAGAGCGGACAGTGGGAAAACTACCTCCTACATCCCCTAAGGAACTAAATGGCACACATAGGATGGGGTAACAGCAAATACACAGGACAGATGGGCAGAAAGACCATTCAACTGGGTTAAAAAGACAAAAGACATATTTGACTGCATCTTGTTTCACAAATTTTGTGAAGCAAAGTTTAATCCTCTAAAAACAAAAGCATACCAATCAGGTGGAGAAGAAAGTGCAGAGTAGAAGGACAAATACAGGAAAAGTCAAACCTTAAACTCCTAAAAGAGATGCTATTACACCAATCAGTGTATTAGCCAGTGAGGTTTAGGCAGAATAAGATGTGAAATTTGGAAAAAAATTAAAGAGAAGAAGAAAGTTCAAAAGAAAATTCAAGAATGTCAGCCATGGAGCAATCTGGTGAAATCTGGAGTGAAGAAGATAGCTTTGGTTAAAGGTAGAAAGAGGGAAGAGGAAAGGTCAATGTAGAGAAGAATGACTATGAACCTGAGACTTTAAATGTTCCATATACGAGAGAGGTAGCCAGCACTGAGAGCAGGAGAAACTGAAGGAGATAAAGCCACTGAGGAATGACGGAGGACAGCCGGGGCAGTAAATAGCAGCGCTGAAACTGAGAAGAAGAGTGCAGGTGGAGAACTGCTACCATAGAAGAAATAGTTAAATAATTTTTCAGAACAATGCTCTGGAAATGATAATGAGTAGGGGGAAAATGACAAACCACTTCCTTGTTTTTATGAAAAAAGCAGATATAGAATTGGCCTCCACTAACAGGTTTTGAGAGTAGTAGTCACGGTCAAAGGTTGAAAAGGACAGGACAATCATGGATAAAGTAGAGCAGATGTTCTTATAGAAAGAGAGGTCAGCCTTAGTCACTGAAGTGGTCATATTGTAGCTAACACAAATATGGAAACACTTTGAAAACAGAATAATAACACACACTATCCTAAAACTAGACATAAAGTTCAGCTAGCTTCAGAAAGATAATGTATTCCAGATCAATACTTGCCAGATTTAAAGGTTCATAAAAATTATGCAGCATTCTTGTTAAAATGTAGATTCTTATTTAATAAACCAGAGATGGGTCATAACATTCTGCATTTTAAACAAGATGCCAGATGACAATGATGCTCATAGTATAAAAACCAACAAGGATTATAAGAACCTAGACTTCAGTACCTTCAAAATAGGCATAGTAAGGGTACACATTAGAGGAAGATTTCTCAAACTTTAATGTGCATAGAATTTGTTTTGTTAAAATGTAGATTATGGATCAGCACATCTAAAGTAGGACAAAATATTCCACACTTTTCAATATTCCAGGTATATAGATTCTGCTGGTTAATAGATTACACTTCAAATAGCAAGAGATACACAGTATCCAATTAAACCATGGTTCTACTTAATAGTGTTCATACTGACTCATTATATATCTTGTCATCAAAAGTCAATTGGATAATGCTAGGTAACTTAAACTTCTCCTGAGTTTTTCAAAAAGTCAAGAACTTCTCAAAACATTTAATTACTAAAAAGAAATTATTCCCCAAATTATACACTGTACGGGAAAGTCACCATAAAGTAACTGCATGATAGAGCTCCTAAATATTGCCTATCTTTTGTAAAATTAAGAGCAGAACATTGGGAGTGTACTATTAGCAAAAGTTGAAGCCAAGGAATGACATATGAAAACTAAAAGTAACAATTATTTAAGAATTTGCAAACACTCCATGCTTACTTGTTTCCTAGAAAATGTTTTGATTTGGGCAGCATGAACTCAGAATGACAAATAATTCCCACAGATATAAATTATTATGGCACCTAGACATGCACTTTAAATTGCATATAGCTGGCATATGATTTCAGAAGAGAAAGTCTAGTTAACACAGCCATTGGGAAAAGGAGAGGAGAAGTAGAATTAACAGAAATTTTCACATAATTTCACAAAATTATGATTATTATTAGAGGTAGAATTTCTCTAAAGGACTCATTGATCATTTTAGTATGGAGTGCTTTGTAGAATTTAGTATTACTACTCTCAAATATACAGAGAATATCTTCTGATTTAAAAATAACAGGAGGCAAAGGACAAAGCAGCATATTGAGAAAATTTGCACCCTGTTTAATGATGAAAAAAATAAGCAAAACACAAATATAATTAGAAATATGTTTCTGTAATTAATGAATGTGATATAGAACCATGGAAGCCCAGGCACAAAAAAGCTTCTAGAGGGCAAGATCTATGGGTGCTGCAGCTGTGTGGACATCTGAGTAACCTACATAAATCTTTTGAGGGATATCAAAAGCCTGACAAACATCTATTTGAGTTTCATAGTGAAAAGATATATTATAAATTAATATGAGATTAGAAGTATGTGAGAACATAGAAATTAGGCAAGGACTTTAAGATCATTTAAATTAGCCAGGAGCTGAGCTCCAGATAGCTTCAGGAGTCTCAGTGAGCCATTCCTGTACCCTCCTATCATCACGGAAGCCATACTGAGCCCTGGACAGCTTCAGGAAACTTGGTAAGCCATATCCTGCCCTTGAGGGTCACGGGAGTGTCACTGAGCCCCAGAAATCTTCCTTATCTTCTGTAAGCCCTGCCCTGTACTCCCACTATAGTGA
Source organism: Dinomys branickii (assembly GCA_004027595.1). Taxonomy (NCBI): domain Eukaryota; kingdom Metazoa; phylum Chordata; class Mammalia; order Rodentia; family Dinomyidae; genus Dinomys; species Dinomys branickii. The sequence goes on from PVLD010002850.1 coordinate 95,336, forward strand.
AAGGCAAACTGAGACTCCAGCAAGCTCAGTGAGCTGCCCCTTCCCCCAACACCACTGCAGGAGTGACACTGAGCCCAGGGAAACTATGAGGCCTTTGTGAGCCACACCCTACTGCTCCACTATTGCAGGAGCCTTGGTGAAGTTCAGGAGCTTCAAAAAAGTCAAAATGAAGAAGCAAAATGCAATCTCAGACCTGCAGCCCACCCAGAATAACTCCAGGACACATAAAAATAGAAGAACTTAGAAGTCACACACCTGAAATTTCTGAAATGATAGCAACTGAAGTAAAGAAACAACTCCATCAGGCCATAGAAGAAATCAGATCAGAAATAATCTCTAAGGTAAAAAAAAAAGAAATGACAACAATAATGAAAGAATTGCTCAGCACATCTGAAGAAGACATAAAGAAAAAGAGAATCATACAAAAAAAATGGAAGCATTGCATGAACAAAATAAGAAAGAATTAGAATGCAGAACAAACAGATTTAAACATATATACAAGAAATTAAAAATTCCACTGAAAGCTGGCAAAATCTCTTGAACGAAATGCTTGAAGACAGCATTGCAGCTAGTGATTGTGAAGGAAAGAACTCTTAAAAATAACAAGGAACCAGGAAATAACAATTCAATAGCTGCAAGATGATGGGGCAAAGAAAAGCAATATAAGACCAATAAGTGTCAACAAAATAGCAGAAGTAAACAAGGATGACATAAAAATACTATTTGCACAAGTAGTAGCAGAAAATTTCCAAAGCATGGGAGAACAATCTGACATAACAATCTGACATACACCTAAGAGAGTCATTTAAAACTCCAATTAGGCATAATAAAAATCAATCTACACCTAGATGCATGATAATTAAGATATCAGAAATTTAACAAAAGAACATAACGTTAAAAGTGCTAGAGAAAACAAACAGATCACCAATAAAGGAAAGCCCATCAAAATCACAGCAGATTTCTCAACAGAAAGCATCAAGTCAAGAAGAGCATAGAATGAAGTATTTTAGGTACTGAAAGAAAACAACTTTCAACTCTGATTGATGTACCCTGCAAAGCTATCTTTCAAAATCAACAGAGAAACAGCATAGTTCCACAGCACAGAACAACTGAAGAAACCCATGGCCACCAAACTAAAATAGAAAAAGTAATACAAGGTATTCTAGAAAGAGATAAAAATGACCAAAACAATAGAAATGAATCACCAAGGAGAGTAAACAATTAAACAGAGGGGAAAGGAGGGAACCAACAGCAGGAAAATAACATTATAAAGATAAGCTAATACATATCAGTTATAACCATCAGTGTGAATGGCCTCAATTCACCAATCGAAAGAAATAGACTCACAGAGTGGGTCAAGAAACAAATTCCAACAATATGCTATATACAAGTAACACATTTCAATCAAAAGGAAATTCACAGATTGAAATTAAGGATGGAAAACAACATTCCAGGTGACAGGAACCCAGTAAAAAAGCAAGGGTAGCTATTCTCTTTGCAGACAATATAAACTGCAAACCAAGAATGATCAAAAGAAATAAAGAAAGTCACTACATACTGATTAAAGAAAAATTGTAAGAGGAAGCAATAACAATCATAAATATATACGCATGTAGGAGCACCCAACTATTTAAGGCAAAATTTAACAGACATGAAAAGTCAAATAAGCAATAACTCAATTTAACAGGAGATATTAACACTGCATTGTCACAAAGAGATAGATCAACTAGATAAAAAATTAGTAAAGAAATAAGAGAAATAAATCAAACTTGCAAACAAATGTACTAAGTAGACCTTTACACAGTATTCTATGCAACAACATCAGAATATACATTATTCTCAGTTGCACAAGGGAATTCTTTAAAATAGACCACATGCTAGCACACAGAACATGGTGTTAAGTAAATGCAAAGGAATTTAAATTATCCCATGTAGATTATCAGACCATAGTGCAACAAAACTGGAAATTAATGATAAAAGAAATCACAAAAATTTGATTAACATATGGAAATTAAATAACATCCTCCTGAACAAGCAATGGGTAACAGATTAAAGAAGAAATTAAACAATATTTACAGTTAAGTGAAAATTCCGATACAAACTACTACAGGCTGTGGGAAACAATGAAAGCAGCCCTTTGAGGGAAATTTATAGCAGTGGATTTCCGCATTAGGTAAACAGAATGGACACAAATAAACAACCTTATGACAACACTCAAACTTCTAGAAAAAGAAGAGCAAGCCAAGCCAAAGCCTGAAGAAGGGAGGAACTTATGAACATCAGAGCAGAGAGTAATGCAATGGAAACGAAGGAAACAATACAAAGAATTAATGAATCAAAGAGTAGGTTCTTTGAAAGAATAAATAAAATTGATAAACCCCTAGCCAACACTATCAAAAAAAGGAAAGAAAACATTCAAATTCATGCAATCAGGAATGAAGAGGAAATGACCATAGCTCCTGTAGAAATTCACAAGGTCATCAATACCTACTTTGAAAGTCTATACTATCATAGGACGGAAAACACAGAAGAAATGGACAGATTCCTAGATACATATAAATTATCAAAGCTGAATCAAGAAGATATAAAAATTTAAATAACCCAATCTTAGCAAATGAAATTGAAAATGTAATAAAAATCTTACCAACAAAGAAAGACCAGGTCCTGATGGATTCACAGCTGAATTGTACAAGAAATTTAGAGAGGATTTAATACCAATTCTTCTCAAACTCTTTAATAAAAGAAAAAGAAGCAATTCTCCCCAAGTTTTTCCTAAAGGCAAGTATTATCCTGATATCAAAACCAGAAAAAAACAACAAAAAAGGGAAGTGCATGCCAATCTCCCTAATGAACATAGATGAAAAACTCTCAATAAAGTACTAGCTAATACAATGCAGCAAATCATCAGGAAGATAATACAAAGTGGGATTCATCCCAGGAATGCAGGGATGATTCAACATATGCAAATCAATAAATGTAATACAACATATCAATAGAGCCAGAGACAAAAAACATATGATCATCTCAACAGATGCAAAAAAAGCTTTCGATACAGTTCAACACTAATTCATGATAAAAACTCTATAGCACATTGCTATAGATTGACTTTACCTCAATCTGATAAAGGTCATCTATGACAAACCAACAGCCAACATCATACTAAATGCACGAAAACTAAAAACTTTAAAATCAGGAACAAGACAAGGATGTCCACTGTCACCAGTCCTATTCAACATAGATCTGGAAACACTAGCCAAATCAATTAGACAAAAGAGAGAAATAAAAGCAATAAGGATAGGAAAGGAAGAAGTAAAATTATCATTATTCACAGATGACACGATACTCTACATCGAAGAACCCAAAAACTCCATCAAAAGATTCTTAGAATTAATCAACAAATTCAGTAAGGTAGCTGTACAGAAAGTCAACACTCAAAAATCAATAGCATTACTGTACACAAACAACAAATATACTGAGAGAGAAATAAGGGAAACCATGACTTTCACAATAACATCCAAATAACTGAAATACTTAGGAATCAATCTAACAAAAGAAGTCAAAGATCTATTCAGTGAAAATTACTATACGCTGAAAAGAGATTGAACAGGATTTCAAAAACTGTAGAGATATTCCTTGCTCACGTATAGGAAGAATCAACATTGTGAAAATTGGCATAGTCTGAAAATTTACAGATTCAATGAAATTTTGATGAAAATACCTTTGTATACTCACCAACCTACAGGAAACATTCCTAAAATTCATCTAGAACCAGAACAGGCCCAGAGGGCTGGGAAGATGGCTCAGCAGCACAGTGCCTGCCTGACAAGCACAAGGTCCTGAGTTTGATTACCGGCACCAAAAAAAAAAAAAAAAAAAATCTTGTACAGAACAAGCCCAGAATAGAAAAAACAATCTGAGGCAACAAAGGCAAGGCAGGAGGCACTACAAGCCCTGACTTGAAATTATACTACCAAGCTGTGATAAAATAAGCATGGTAGTAGCAATAAAACAAACCAGAGGATCAATGAAACAGACTAGAAGATATAGACACAACCACAAACACTCTCAGCCACCTTATTTTTGCCTAAGGTGCCAAACATGTTCACTGGAAGAAATACTCTCTTTAATAAATGGTGCTGGAAAAACTGGCTTTCTACAAGCTGAAGACCAGAACTAGACCATGTCTATCACCATGGACCAAAATAAAGTCAAAATGGCTTAAAGATCTGAATATTAAAACAGAATCACTATCTCTGCTGGAAGAGAAAGTAGGTGAAAGCCTTGAAGACACAGAGGTGGCAGAGAGTGCATTAACGAAAGCCAAACTGCACAGGAAATACTTCAAAGAATCAACAACTTGGGCCTCATCTTACTGAGAAGCTTTTGCACATCAAAACAAATTCCCAACAGAGTGAAAAGAAACCCACAAATTGGGCAAAAAATGTAGCCAATTGTCCCTCAGACAGAGGACTTCTATCTAGAACATACAAAATTTTTTTCAAAAGCAGACCTCCAGCACCAGGCGTGGTGGCGCACATCTGTAATCCCAGCACTCTGGAGGCTGAGGCAGGAGGACGGCTACGAGAGCAGTCCGGGCTACAAGGTGAGCTCAAGGCCAGCCTGAACTGCAGGGTGACATCCTGTCTCAAAAAGACAAAATAAACAAATAAAGAAGTAAATGAAAATAAAAAGCAGACCTCCAAAATTCAAAAACCCAGTCCAAAACACGGGCATCTGAGATGAATACGGGCTTTTCAGATGAAAAAATACAAATGACAAATCAGTATATGAAAAAATGTTCAACATCATTGGTCATTTAAGAAATTCTTATGAAATCAACACTGAGATTCCATCTCACCCCAGAAAGAATGGTTGTCATCAAGAAGTCAACCAATACCAAATGCTGGAGGAGCTTCAGGGAAAAAGGAACACTTCTCCACTATTGATGGGATCGTGGACTGGTACAGCCACTTTAAAACTCAGTGTGGAGATTCCTCAGAAAACTAGGATCGGAAGTTCCATTCAACTCAGCTATTGCCCTTCTGGTATTTTTCCAGAAGAATTAAAAACATACCACAGCAGTATATGTGCACCCATACATAGCAGCACAATTTGTCATAGCTAAATCTTGGAAACAATCCAAATGCCTATCAGTGGAGGAGAAGATAAAAAAGATGAGGTATTTTTATACAATAGAGTATTACTCAGCTATAAAAAAAAAAGAGAGAAAATGCATGCAACTAGAGACCATACTCAGAAGTGAAATAAATCAGATCCACGTATGTAAATGTCATAGTCTCCCTAGGGGCTGGGGATATAGCTCAGTGGAATAAGCGCCTGCCTAGCAAGCACAGGGTCCTGAGTTCGATCCCCAGTACCGCCAAAAAAAAAAAAAAAAAAAAAAAACATAGTCTCCCTAGTGTAAGAACCTGAAAAAGAGAATAAAACCTGTAAAGTACAATAGATATTGTGAAAGAGAAATAAGCTGCTCAAAGGGAAGAACTGGGCTGACGTAAAGGAGAAAAGAAGGAAAGAAGGAGGGGAAAAAATGTATATGGATACACAAGGGTACCTGGGACAAATGTATTGCTGATGTCTATTGGTTTATTGAAAGGAACAGTTAATGCTTAAATGTTTCGTTTTCTGACAAGTTTGCATGATTATATCTGGCAATCTGAACAATTAATTTGAAGATAACAATATGCAATATAACAACCAGGGTTCAATTCCTACTATCTTGAGTAATGAAACTGTAATATTTTTAATGTTTATTATTATTTTTTATTCTCTTCAATTGTTTGATCAATCTTGCATTCTTACCTCTGGTAATCTGAGAAACATCATTGAAGACAATAATATCCACCATTGTTAACTTCCTATCACCGTCTTTTGAAATTCTGTGTCATTTTTATTGTTTTTGTATTGTTATTTTTTCTTTTTTCCTTAAAATAAAAAATGTTTATATTATTTTGTGTTATTTTCTAAATCTATGTGTGCTTGTTAATGATTTTATTCTTTTATCTTTTTTATCTTTAAAATAAAAAATATTTTCATATGATAAAAAAATAAATAAAATTTTAAAATAAATAAATTAGCCAGGATATAGTCATACAAAATCAATATGACAAAACAGTTAAGAATTAAAAGAAAAAATTTCTACCAAAGATACAACAGCAATTATACAGTGACAGTATTTGCTTCATTTTATATTGGTCACAAATGACTAATTAATTTGGAAGAAGAAAAAAGGCAGCTATAAACAAAAACTTCCCTGATAAAAAGAGTTTAAACAACTGTTCTTCAGAGACCTTTCCTAGGACAGTGCTTATTTAACATGTTTATAAGGAATTCCAGAGTGCAAAATGCAGCTCAGCCATGACAATGAGTTCTGTGAACAGTGGAAGTTCAAGGGACATTTAATATAGTACAAAACTGTGCATGTTAATAGTTGCACGACTGCAAATACAAAAAAACACTCTTACTCTTCCAAACATTGGAGAAGTTTGAATAAAATGCAGCTGTGGACTTCTAGGAGCCTAGTCTAATGGGAAGAGGAAAATGCAAATTAATGCCTGAAATTAATGAAAGTGAGGATTGGCGGGGCTGTGTGCCAACAGTCACAACCCAGAGGGATGGAGTGACTCTGCTGAGGCATCAGGAAGCAGCTTCTCAGACAAGTGAGAGCATCAGAAAATATGCGAAGAATCTGCATAGACACCATCACGCAGCAAGGGTCTTGCAGGGAGAGGCACTAGCTTACCCTATGACACGAATCAGCAGGGAATATGCGGGGCAAAAGGCTGGAAAGTCCATCAATATGCATAGTAGAGAGAGCCATTAGTACAATGCCACAGGCTAATGGATGACCTCAAAGTCACATGGTCATCTAAATAGGACCTATGACAGGCAAAATAAAAACAAAAATAATAAATTAATCAGAAACCATCATTTATAAAACCATTAGTAATGTTTCCTTGGGAAAAATACCAAATGAATTTGAGGTGATCCAAAGAAAAGCTTTTAAAATAATCAGAAAATGAAAGGAAGAGGTCAGTGCAGCAAGGCAAACTGTAGAGGTTCTAAAGTTTGGACTGGAAATGACAAATATCTATCAAATCAATAAAGCATTTCTCTCTAAATTTCAGAACATTAGCTTTAAGGGAAACCCTTGGAGAGAAGGTGATTTAAAAACCCATAAAAAGGTGACTTTTTAGGGCACCTTTACTTATTTACTTTTTTACATTAAAGATAAAAGAACAAAAACATATCAACAAACACACAGACATTTACAAAATAACACAAAACCAACACAAGCAATACAGATACACAGGATAGCTAAGAGAGTTGTACTACTGATCTCTGTTGCTTTAAAGGAAGTTAATGTTTAATTGATCAATCTTACATGCCTATATTTGTTTATCTGAGTAACCAATTTGAAGATGTCACTATGTAATACAACAACCATTGTTAATTTCCTAAAAGAAGGTGATTTAGTATGATACAAAAATTATATAAATGTTGATGTGATTCAACTTTAAATGCTAAGAATTGACCTCTGCAAGGCAACCTTTGTCTGTTAAAATCATATTTGTCCTCCTAGACCAAACCCACCTCACATCATCTGTAGAACATTATCAATCACAATTCATTTTTCCCTCCCCAAGATTTCCACAGCATCCAATAGATTCTATCACAATCTTCGCTGTGTCTTTTCATACTGAAAATCAATTTTCTGAGGCATGAGACCATACTTTACTTACACCTGTATACACAACAGTATAAATGGATTTATTTAACACAAAAATATTCATGGAGAGGCTATTAAATGCAATACACTGCTTAATACTTCTGCACAATAAAAAAATGAGAGAGGATTTCAACCCAGATTTAGGCAAGAAAATGTCACTACAATGCAAACCTGACCAAGAAGGTACAACCAAGGCATCTACTGTGAGTTGTTGTTCACACGTCCACTAATGCCCTGCAAAAGGATTTTGACAGCTCACATAAGTCAACACAGCACAATACTAGAAAGATAATTATTTAAGAGATACAGGCAAGGAAAAACTATAAAGCAAATGAGATAGAGTCAAGGTTTAACAGAAGTGTACGTAGAGATATGCAGTAAAACAAAGGAAAGAATCTCAGCAGTAGTTTTGTTCAACTTTTCTAGATGTTGGGACTACTGAGAACTTTATTCTACAGGTGGTCAAAAATTAATATGGTGTAATGTGTAGACCATCTCCTTATCTGATTTATCACAAAATAATGGCTTACCTGAGGCTGCTTAGTTATTTATAATGACTCTCAAGTTGGCCAGTGACATAATTTACTTACTTCCAAAGTAAGTTAAAATGTGGTTTTTGGTGGCCTGACTTGGAAATGTTCTCATTTCCAGCAGAATAGGTAGACTACATATTCCTTAGGAATATTCCACAAATACTATCTATTAAGACTCAGTTTTATGCCAGGGATATAGCACAGCATCTGCCTGGCAAGCACGAGGTCCTGAATTCAATTCCTGGTACCAAAAAAAAGAGAAAAAGGACAGTTTTGATAAGGACAACACTGACAGAAATCTAGGTTTCTAAGATATCAATAATTAAATTAACTCCATAGGCAAACATCAAAAGTTGCCCATATTACATTTCTATGAGTCCCATGAAGATTCCCCTGAGGGCTGGGGATATAGCTCAGTAGAATAAGCGCCTGCCTAGCAGGCACAGGGTCCTGAGTTCGATCCCTAATACCACAAAAAAAAAAAGAAGAAGAAGAAGATTCCCCTGTACTTTATTATGGGCTTTTTTGTTTATAGTTACTGCTTCTGAGATGCTGATATATAGACTTAAATCAACTGCTATTAGCTTTCCAAGGATAGAAAAAAAGCACAAGCCACTATGGATAAGCAGCACTAAGTAGAACTATCATTTTAACATGGAAAGAATTCTGCCAAAGGGGGTAAATAAAAGTGAAGTGAGACAATTTCTGTTTGGTGAACAAAGTTTTGTTGAAACTTTGCTTGCCTGAAAGATGAGTTGGAAGCAAATTCTGAATGGCCTTGAATGATAATTTTAGACTTTAATGTATAAGGCAATAGTGATAGTTTAACTGAACCCAGGCCTGAAATTGCTGTCCTGAGTATCTCACCAAGGTTATTCCTTCAATACTACTACTGCAGTAGACCAAACCGTCGGTAACATATACAGTAAATTTTGTTCTTAGACATAATCATATCACACTAGTCTTGATTTAGCTTATAATACTAATTCCTTCTCACCTTGATATTCTAAACATCAGACGATGGCCTTATGTAAATGTCATCTGAAATTCTGAAACTGCATGGATCTCCAGGAACAAAGTGTGTAAAAGCCCAAACGAATTTTTAAGAGTATGTTTTACTCCATTGACTGCCTTGTTCTGCTCCAAATATCCTAAATTATTTTGTTAATTTCCTCTAAGGGGACTAAAGAAATCTGATAAAATTTAAAAGTATTTACCATTTACAAATCATTTCATCATTATATATTAACAAAAATTAGCAATTCATAAACTAGGAAGTGTGCTCCTTCCTGAAAAAAAAATTACATAAAAACGAAAGTAATGAATCTTTGGCTTTTGCCTTTGACCAATGTGCACAGGTCATTCTTCAAGTGTAATGTTTTTAAATTAAAAAATAAATCAAAATTTTTATGTACATACATTCAACAGTTGGGAAACAGCCAATCTCAATTAATTATTTCTGAATGATTTTAATTTTTATTAAGTGTTTTGAGATTTTATTTCTATGATCATGACTATGCAAAGTCAAGATGCCTTATTTTTTATTCCATGAAACTATCTTCATATTTGTGAGGGAAATACAAGGCTCATCGTCCTTTGCTTTTAAGAGTACACCAGACCCATTTGCCACAGATAACAGCACAGCAAGGAAATTCTACAAAACTGAATAGACAGGTTGTGAATATTACACATTCCCAAAATATGGGCTTCCTAAATTTCTTTATAAATCTATTAAAAAAGGAAACACAAAAATCAATTGCAAAACCTTTACTGAGTTCTCTGGGGATTTCACAAATGTTTTCTTGAGATCTTCCCGGTCTTGTGCAGAAAAAGAAACATGATCTAAAAAACAGAGTTGGGGGGAAAACTATTTAAAGCTACACCCCTCTCAAAGAGCTTCGGTATTAACAGAAAAGAATACTCTAGTCAATTCTACAGGAATATAAAAATAAACATGAAAGTTTAGCTCATCCATTAATGGAAAGGTTATTGCATAGCAAGAAAATGAATTCTCGTATACTATTAAGTTTAGACACTAAAATGAACTGAAGAAACTAATTACTTAAAACAAAGAATGGCCTTTGGGAAACACTGCTGTCTAAAAGGATTTAATGGTCAAAGCCTGTCTGGATTATTATCATGAATTAAACTAATGAGAGGATGAAGACACTGTTAACAGAAGAGAATCTCTCCTGAAATGCTGACCTTGCCATCCCTGTCTTATGATGAGAAAAAATCAATGTCCACATAAAACATGCAGCTAGAGCTTTTACGGAAAATAAATGCAACAGTACTTATGGAGAGAGCTCTCTCCAAAGCAAAAATAAACTGAGGCGATAGAACAGAGACAAGAACAATGGTAAATGCTGTGCCCTAAATGAAAAATAAGTTAATATGCGGACAATGAATCAGGAAGTCAAAATATGATCTCCAGCTCTCTGTAGAGGTATTGTGAGCCAATATGCATGGATATATAAGTATGTATTACATTACACACATGTACAGAGCCTGAAAAGAGGAAAGGGTGTGAACATCAGTGTCCAAAGTGAAAAGGACCCACATACTACTTTAAAAAGTAGAACCGGAAGTGAAACATGATTAAGAAAGTTTAAATATGACCTTTGATGGGGTTTTTTGGAAAAAAACACAAAAAACAACAACAAAAAATGTACCTGCACAATTGTATACAAGGCACATACCAAAGGAGAGCCACAAAAATAATAATTTGAAAGTAAGACTAGGAAAGAGGTTTTTCTACTGGGGAAGACTGTTCCTAACTTCACATTAAAAATAGAAAGCAGAATGAGAGATGCTCTCTGATAAATGCAATAATAAAACTTTCTGGGTTGCTCTCAGGAGGGAGAGATTTCATTTTCTTTGATTTAATATGAAATGTGGTTTCCAGAAGGTTACAAGGGTTAAGGATAGTAGGAAGCTGGGTGAGGAGAAGCAATACGAGATGAGTATGAACAGATACTCAGGTAGAAGACAATATTAATAGAAAAGGATTGGTATTTTGGCAGGCATTTAAAATTCTAAAGTGCAAATTAACGACTAGTATTTTCTTTATATGTTTCTGATTTGTTTGGTAAACCTACACCAGAAAAAGTGATCAACTTGAAGATACTGAGGAATGAGCTTTTAAGAAATGCAATATTAAGAACCAGTTCCTACTACTTGATTTGAAATCAACAGGTCCCCTATGAGTCTATCTCACTGTTCCTAAATCAAATCTCTATGCTGTCCTATCTGCAGTGTTTTACAAAATAAAAGTGGTTGAGAACCAGGTGAAGCAGGGTCTGAGGAAAAGTGGTAGAAGAAAGATAAAGGCAGGAAAGAGAATCATTGATACCTTCTAGGAACCAACATAGACTTCAGACATATACCTCCTAGATCTCTAAACATCACGAAACATAAGGCAAGAAGGTCCAAATTCACAGGGATAATAATGATACCATTATTTAAAAAAGATTAAGACTTCACCCAAGATGTGTAGCTGGGCATAGTGGTGCACACCTGTAATCCAAACTGCTTGGGAATTTGAGGTAGGAGGATAGCAACTTAAAGGCTGGCATGGGTAACTTAGTCTCTCTCTCTCTCAGAAACATTGTGTATATAATGCCTATCTGTTCATTTTCTGCTGCATTCCATTCTGTGTTCCTACACTTTCCATAGTGTATGTATATATATAATTTTGGTAATGAGAAAAGAATTGAAATTCATGAATATTTAAAACAACAGAATTACCCTATATGATATAATGGTGAATATATGTCTGTCTTGGTCTCTTTCTGGCCACTGGGACAAAGCACAAAATAGGTCCAATTTAAAGGAGAAAAAGTTTATTTTGGCTCCCAGTTTCAGAAGCTTCAGTCCATGGTACTAGGCTTACATGCAGGAACAGCAGAGTGGAAAGGCCTGTGCAGAGTAAAGTCACTCATGTCATGCTGGCCAAGAAAAAGACAAAGAAGCAAGGAGCAGAGAAAGGAGGTACACTCCCCTAGGTCACCTCTAGAGACCCACCTCTACCAACCAGACCCTACCTGCTAATAGTAAGTCAGCTTTATTGCCCTTGTGATGCAATCTCCTTCCAAATGCCTCAGCCATTACTGTATGAGACCTTCAGGAGACATTCTCAATCAAAACCACACCACTATAAAAGTATTCAAACCCATAGAATGCACAACACCAAGAGTGAATTTTAATATAAACTATGAACTTTGAAAGATAATGATGCATGAATATTGTTGGAACAAATGAATCATTCTGATAAGGAACCTTAATAATAGTGGAGGCTCTCCATGTGTAGAAATGGGGATATGTGATAAAAAATCTTCTGCTTAATTTCACTGTAAACTGAAAATTACTCTAAAAAATAAAGCCTATTTAAAAATATAGCACAGACCTGACATTATATATCATGTAACTATATCAACATATTCGCAAAAATATTTAAATGTCTGTTCTTTTTATACATTAGATCATATTGATGATTACTGGAATGAAAGTGTATGTGGGAGTGTATTCTAAATCTAGGGTGGAGGCACTAAAGAGGGTGCTCTGTGAGCTTTCCCCATAAAATAATGTGGCGTATCCAATCTTAAGGGACCTTTTCAATTTGGCGATTTTTTTCTAATTTTTTTTTAGCCCTTGGGCTGAACCATGGTAACTAAATAAGATTAACAATTTCCTAACCTGAACAAAATATAGAGGATAAAAATTTATATTGTCAGTATTCGGTAGCCTTAATTTGTATATCTATGCCTATAGAAGTAACTCCTCATTATTAAAAGTGTCTCTGGTATTTAAAGAACCAGTTAATCATAAAAAATATTTGCTAAATATATTATTAGTTATTAGTTTACTATTTCACATTTTATCCACACGAAAAAGATAAAAAGGAAAAGATATAGTATTGTATACGTTATCTTAAACTGTTACAAAATTGACACCTTATTTTTAATCCTAATAACTCCTTTATTGATCTACTTCATGATGTAAAATTTTTTATTTTTAAACATTTGCTTTATAGTAGTAGTTCAAACAAGAAACTTAGGAGGGTCACGTGGGGGCTGAGCCGGGAAAATGGCGGCTTCTGGAGAGAGCGGGGCCTCAGGCGGCGGGGGCAGTACGGAGAAAGCATTTATGACCTCCTACGGTGAAGTAAAACAAATAGAGAAAAGAGATTCAGTTCTAACATCCAAAAATCAGATTGAAAGCTTGACCCGTCCTGGATCCTCTTACTTCAATTTGAACCCACTTGAGGTTCTTCAGATAGATCCTGAAGTAACAGAGATTTCTTCAGCTGTCCATATTGGTGTATCCGGACAAAAACCAAGCCTATGCTGACAGAGCACAGAAGGCTTTTGAAGCTGTGGACAAAGCTTCCAAGTTGCTACTGGATCAGGAACAAAAGAAGAAGGCCCCGGATGTAATTCAGGCAGGAAAAGAATACATAAAACACACTGTGAAAAAACGAAAAACACCATTAAAGAAGGAAGGAAAACCCTGCAAATGCAGAGAGGATGATCCGGAGCTGTTTAAACGAGCAGTGTATAAGCAGACCAGGAAACTGTTCGCTGTGCTAGAAGGGGAGAGGAGGAACGGGAGAGAAACCAAAGAGATGCATGGAAGGAAACGACAAGGGGAAGAAGAGATTGAAGCTCAAGAAAAAGCCAAACGAGAAAGACAGTGGCTGAAGAACTGTGAGGAAAGTTAAGATGGTCGGGTGCACAGCTGGTGAAACTTCCAGGCAAATACAAAGGGAAGGAAAAGAAAGAAAAATCGGATCTTTCTGAGACCACCCAAAGTTAAAATGGAGCAGCGCGAGTGACCCCCGGGGTCACAGCCACGGCGCCCTCCGAGCCTGGCTGCTTCCTGCTCTGAAGGACTCGTTCTTTCCTCCCACCTCCACGCAGACATAGAGTAGGATTTGCTTTTTAGTACATTTTGTTTTCAATAGAATTTAATATTGATCAGAGAAATTCTTTTGTACATTGAAACGAGGGCTTTGGTTTAAAACAAACTGCCCCCACCCCTTAACCCTAGAAAGACCAGGATTGAAGGGGCCGCCAGGGATGCTACCCTCTCTTCCCACAGCCTGTAACTTAATGTTCTGTACCTCACTGAATTGAGATGTTTAAAAACTTCATGTATAGTTCGTGGAAATCATCCAATTAAACATGTTGCTTACCATAAAAAAAAAGAAACTTAAAAATGATAAATATTTGGCCACGAATCCCACTACTTATTTCCTTATCCTTATTTAAATAGCATTTACCATTACCATCAACCAGTGAGTTTTGATTTTTGGTTCCATTTCCCTCTAGTTTCACTGATAGGTTTTAGTCCTAAACGCTGCTCTAAGTATGGTTCCTTGTCCTACATTATAATATACAATCAGGCAACAATTATGTTCATCTACGCATATCAGGTAAAAATACAGAAAGTATTAGAATAATCTCACCTCCCAATATGGTGCATACTGTACACAATACACAGTCTAACTTGGGGGTGGGAAGGCAGCTCAGTGGTAGAGAGCTGGTTTAACATGCTTAGGCTCTCGATTTGATCCCCAGCACCACCAAAAATAAAATTCAAATAAAAATAATGCACCTTATAAAATAATATACAAACAAGCATATAATATTATGTATCAATTCAAAAAATAATTTTCTAGTCATTAACTTCCTTATGATTTTTACCTTATTCATAATTTATAAAATTTGCCTGTATACTTTCACAGGTTTATTTTCTTACTGGGAATTGTTTCCTGTATGGTGCCATTCTACTTCTAACTTCCTTGGAGATGGCTATCTTAGTACAAATTTTCTTGATTCATGAGACATAGCTTCACATTATTAGGTTAAATTCCAGTAATAAGAAAGCCATATGAAAATTCTATTAAATAAGAGACAGTACAAATCAACCTAAATGAGCCCTCATATTAAGATAATCAGAATAAACATATATATGGTTGAACATTTTAAGAACCCTACACATTTTTAAAAAGAGAGATGCTCACTGAATTGTTTCACAGAAGTAAACTGATATTTCAACTAAGTCTCTTAAATTACAACTACATTACTTGATAGCTATAGAGTCTCAGTTTCATTTGTTACCTACAAGATTATTTGTTTAAAATAGCCAATAGAGAGGGAAAAGCACTATACCAGAAAGCACATGTAATATACAGTCACGGCAGTGTTCTGCTCCACAGACGTATTGTGACAAAATGTTACTATCAGGAAATACTAACATATACTTCCCGAACATATGAAAGTTAAATAAATGTAAAAAGACAAATTTAAAAATAGCACTGTGTTTAACATAAAAACAAAGAAAGGAAATTGAGTCTTATTGCTGATTTAAGCATATAGGTAAGCACATGGGGATGCAACAGAAATTCTAAAAGAAGCAGGAAATAAAGATTACTTAAATTTTTCATTTTAATGTTACACCCTTTGAAGCAGCCTTTACATCTGTACAAGGAAAACATTAAAAAATTGAGGCCAAAAATATTATAAATGGGTAAGAGTGAACTACAATGATTTAAAACACCTGACTTTTCCTGACCAATCTTACTTTAATGGTATCCTCATAGAAAGGAAAGAAAATTATATGGAATAAGTGAAAAGAATACCTTTGTTATAAACTTTAAAAAATAACATTTTAATGAAAAAAATCTGCAGAAGAATATTGGAGAGGAAAAGGTGTATTCTTCAATAATAATTGAACTCAGCCTGAATTCACAAGAATATCCTTCAGCATTGCAAATTGCCTCCCATTTGCTAGGAACTATTCTTCTATGCCAGCTTAAAATAAGCAAAGATTACACAAGTGCCATGTGCCATCCTAAATAAGGAAAGGGGGAAAAAACAAGTACAATATGGTATTTAAACAGCTGTGTGAAGATACTGGTTAAAACAAGAATCGTTTTTCAGATGAGCTTGTTGTGCTTCATTTTGCTAAATATAAGCTAGTGCATCATTAAATTAACCACTGATTTGTAGACTATGCACACAGCCCCACATGAAAGTAATCCAATAAACAAAATAATTTTTCAAGTACTTGTGAAATTGCCACAATTTGGAGTTGAGACTGTAGAAATGTAGTAAAAATGCAGAAATCATTTTGTAGCTATAGTGGGTAAAATACAATTGTTTTCATTATTTGCAATTTGATTAGAGTGAGCTGACAAATGTACAACAAACAATACATTTACAAATACCCTAGTAAGAATTTTACATCCAGCATTTAATGAAGATTACTGCAGAAAGTCAATCTTTTGGAAATAAACAAAAATGTTCAATGTTATGCAGTCTGCCTAACTGACCATTACAAGTAAATGAAGTTGAGCTAGTTGTAAAAGTGGAAGAAGACAAGTGTATGCTCAAAATAATTTTGCTTCCAAAGATCCACAAGGTATCACTGAGTACATTAAATGAGTTAATTTACTATGTGGTATCTTCTTAATCAAAAAATTAATGCTTATTCACAAATATGCTCTCAGTTGTTTTTTCTGTTTGTCAGAGGCTTTTATTTTCCCCAAAAGTAAATAAAAGATATGGTAAAATAAGTAATTAAACAAGTATGTTCAAAGAAAAATAAATATGCAATTGAAAAAATAAATTTGCAATTGCATAAACATGCAATCCAAAATTCCTGTAATTTAATTATTATTTATGGTTTAATTTCTTGAATGGAACAAAAATTCCAGAGGTTTCCACTTAACTTGTTCTACTGTAATGTCCCCATTCCATGGCTCAGAAAGCCAACCTACAAGTTCTTCAAGCTATAGACGTCAAAATAGAACTGGGACGATGACCGTAAGGTGGATGCATAAACCCTATAACTGAGTGAAACAAACTCAAGTTTAAATGAAAGAAGGAAGAAAAGGAAAGAGATAAGAAAGGAAAAAAGGAAGTAAGAAAGGAAAGAAAAGAAACTGAGTGGAAGGGAACAGGAAGAGAAAAGAAGCTAAAGGAGAGGAATACATCATCTGGTCGCCAGAAGGTCCTGCTCTGAGCAAAACTAACAGCAGTGTTGTGGGTTCTTCTAAGAATTAGTCTCACCCAAAGGCAACATCTCATCGTCTTTCCACAATGTAAAACTGCCCTGGTAAATGACTAGAATCCCACTAGGGACCACTTAAAGGAAGACTTTTCAGTATTAGAACAATAGCAATGTTTTATCATCAAAGGGGTCCAGCCCAACTCTTTTCAATGAAAGGGTACGGATCTGTAAATAGGCCCAGGGCCACGAACTGAGTGAGTGATCACAGTGCTGCACATCAGGTTTCTGCTCACAAGACCCACAGAGTTTCCATACCCAGGAGGCCGTACCTCAGTGATAGGTTGCTCACCACCAATAATTACACACTGATGTCCCAAACTTACGGTTGTCAGTTGGCCTCTTCTGCCTATTCTAGAATTGCATCCACACTGCCTCCAACAATTTCACTGGGACGCTCAGCCACTCCAGGATTCTATCAGTCCATTGAGATGGAAGCATCCATTTCAACGCTGCCACATAAGACCCCCCAAGACACTCAGAATGAGCCAGCTCAGAATATTTTAAGGACCGTGTTGCTCCCTTCACCAATTCATTTCCCACTGCCATGACTTAACAAGGGAAGTACGTGACACATTCACTTCATCACATGATACTTAATGAGGGAAATACGCGATACATTCACTTCAACACTCTCTCCCTTAAGCCTTCATATTTGTCCTTGTGAAGAGAAAGACATCAAGGGTTGCAGCAGCATTCTCAAAAAAAGTAGAAACTAGTCTTCCAGAAAAGAAAAGGGGTTCATTCCATGATGAAGCATTGAGAATAATCCAAACGAGGCACAGAAATTGGGTTTCAAAGGTAACAGTCAAATGAGTCTACATAAATCTGTTTGTTTCAACTCTGTCTTTTATTCCATTCTTATGTTTGATATAAGAAAGCCAGAGGGCCTGTAAATTCAACGTGTACTTTAGCTCTACAGTTCTCAGGCTTTAACACTGTTTCTTATTTTCAGCTGCACCAGCACTACAACAATACAAGGTAAGACAGTCTTGGGGTGGGGAGTTCATTGTGGCTGTTTCGCTGGCCATCCTGGAACTGAGCTTAAAGCTCTGCCCTGACACTCTCTTTTCTATGAACTCTCCACTGCACTCAGAAGCCACCATCACAAATCACAGCAACTCATTACAACTTCATTTTCTATCCCAAAGCTTTGACTTTAGGAATCTCTTCATTTCCAGTAAAAAAAAAAAAAAAAAAAATTAAAATCACTAATCTATTTCTGCATTCCATGGCAACTTTCCATGGGCAATGAGAGATCCTACTATATTCAATTTCAGTTGGTTCAGATATCTAATCCCAAATTTTCATCTTTCAAATCATATTTTCAAAGACCACTCCTGGTTAATGTCTCTACAGAAAGCAGAAACTACTGTAGCTATTTCCACCATAGGGAATTTAATACAGAAAATTATGAGACAGCTGCCGAGGGGGTTAGACGTGAATACACTTGTAAGAGCAAAACGAAACCAGGGTAGCAAAGCAAAGACAGCTGCCATGCCAGGCTGAGGGCTGCAGACTTCAATTATTGCTGAGCTTCTGCAAAGATTTCCAAACGTACAGACCATGCGCCGCAGCAGCATACAAATCGTTTTTAGCCCATGAGCCAAGTCACCCCAGCCAAGGTTTGACAAATTATCAGTGTGCATACAACAACAAAAGTTACGTTAACTGTGCAAGAGCATATCAAATGCAAACTTTTACTTTTCAATAAAAGGCTGTTTGTATCCTTGTAAGCTCTGTTACTGTATTTCTCTTTAAAGACAAAAGATGTTAATGTATGAGTTGCTTTCTCTAAACTAAAACCTCAGTGTTCAAGTTTAATTGCAGTGTTGGCACTTTGAGATAAATAAGTGAGTTTTAGGTTGTAGTTTGGGCCCTCGTCTCTGAAAGAGTTGCCCTTACTAGTTTAGGGTGTTTACTTTGTTGTTGAATTGCTTAAGGAAAAGTTAAGGTGCTTAGAGAAAATTCTTAAAACACAATAATAATCTGAGTTTCAAACTTTGTAGTTTTAACATTGTATTACTTTCTGAATCAGTGTGAATTAAATCAAACTTTGAAAATGCAAGGGAAGGTTGTATGAAGTTTGTCATAAGTTCTACATATTCCTGTTTTTTTCTCTTAAGAAACAAACACACAGGTAAATTTTAAAAATTTGTATTATTTCCAAAATCTCTTTTGATTAACATGGATTATGTAAAATAAATATTAGAAGAAAATTAACATTTACTTCTAATGCCATTATTATGGTGTTATGGTTGATACATTGTGTCAACTTGGGGAGTCTAGAGGTTTGACTAAGTGACTCAGCAGTTGTAAATCTTGGGGTAGAAAGGACACGCCCTTACCCTTCTAGGACGTTGTTTATTGTGTTAATTTGTGAAGCTTAGAAGGCTAACTATGTGACTTAGAAGGGAGCTGGGTGCTTATTTGTATTCATCCTAAACCTGTGCAAGAGGAAGGCACGCAGAGGGTGTGGGTGTAGAGGACCCCCCACCCCCCAGAGCTGGTAACTGTATAAAAAGAGGAACCGAGGAAGGACCGGCTGGAGGCTCTTAGAGGAGCTCCAATCTTCACCTTCAGCTCGGTCGTCTCCGGGCTTCCGGTGCGGACCGCTCGGCTTCCGCCTGGGGCTCTTCAGCCTTCTGGTGTTGGCTCTCCGGTCTTCATCATAGATTCATCAGCACTTCATCACAGACCCAACAGCCATTGATACGGACTTGTACGGACACTGCAGTGAGCTCCAGCCCTCAGGCCTGGGCTCTTCAGCCTCCAGTGTGCAGACACCCTCTGCACGCTTCCTCATCTAACCCTGTAGCTGACCATTGTAAGCCGAATTTGTAATTTCTTGTACATTTGTATATCTTGTGTTAAATCTGTTTCTCTAGCAAATCCTGACTGATACATATGGTATACTCATCCAAGCTGTGGAAAATAATTGAAATTGAAACCACACTGGGTTATGATTTAGCAACTATATTTTTATATAGGAAAGGATCTAAACAGCTGAAGAGTAAAAGAGGGCCACTGGTGTCAGTAGAGAGCCTTAAAGAGAATCAACAATCAGTGTAATTTAAAGGTGGACTGATTCTAACCACAGGGCAGGTAGCATCCTTTCCCAAAGGATCCTTTCCCAACTCCCCAAGTTGACACAATGTATCAACCATAACACCATATCTGATTAAGACAGATGCAGAAGCTGAGAGAATGTAGGATTCTTACAAACACTAACGGTAGAGCTCAAGCTCACAAACAATTCCTAGTGAATTCAAGGGTGGGTAGTCAAGTCTGGTGACTACAGTGTGCATGTCTATGTACATATTTAAATGAAACAGAAAGAAGGAGATGTGGGAACTCACCCTATCTGACAGAGTTTACTCAGAAGTCATCTATATCAGTAAGAATCCTCACACAACAGCCAGTGTGGGGGCACACACTATAATCCCAGCTATCCAAGAGGATTTCCCAGGGCCAGATTTCCATGACCCACCTACGCACACAGAAAGACACGATCTGACAAAAAATACAGAAACCTTCAGATGGAAGGACCTTTAAGCTGGTCTGACCACGACTAAACCCTTGATCAGAAAATTAATTGCAAAGCACATCTATGGCTCAGATCACACCAGAAAAGGAATTTCCAGTTCTGAGTTGCACAGCAAACTGTTAGGTCAAAAGACAACTTAGAAGAAATCACTTCTTAAAGAAGATACCTTGCCCAGCCTATTGAAGACTAAATCATAACTACAAAAATGCTCACTTACCTATTTCTATTATTAAACTGAGATATATTAGGTAGATGGTGTTATTTACATTTTGAGTGTGGAAAAATAATATTTTCAAATCAATTAATAAGCAAATAAACTGTCTACTTTGCATAAAATTCAGCATTTGCTAGAAATCATTGAATAATTTTTAGATTAGTGTGCTACTTAGACAGAAGTTACCATCAATATAAATTACTTCTTTGCAATAACTGCTTTAAATTTTGTTCACACATCAAAACGACCAAAGGAAAAAACATCCCTCTCTTACCGCTGTGGTAATCAGAAAGTCACCATATGGCTCAAGTAAGACAACTTTAGAACTCGATAGTTTAATTAAATCCTATCAAATAATGTCTGTAGACAGCACAAGGCTGAAGACATGCTTATGCCTTCAGGACGTCATGGCAAATCATTTGTAATCATGTCACATTCAACAAAGTGCTGAAAGCATTCTTTTTCATCCTCACAGAATCCAGAGGACAGCTCAGTGATATCAAATCATGAGCCTGATGTTTTATAGCTTAAAGACTACAGTTAAAGTCCTTACAAGCACTAAAAGCCATCTCTGAACAAGAAGTAGAATACCCTTCTACACTAATGTGCTACACATGATAGACTTCCACAATATGTTCCAAATGTGATGCAATGTTATTTCCAGAACACCCAAAAAAAAAAAAATCATAGAGCTGTAAAGCAGATCCAAGCAAGACTTTTTCTGGTGAAAAGGCCCAGATTCAGGTAGGAGGCAGAGTCAGAAGAGAATGGCAGGCAGTGAAGGACCAACATTCTCATCAGCCCTCAGTGTTATGTTTGATTGTCCCAAACACCAAACCTCAGAATCATTCTATAATCTGTTTCAACAGGAAAGACCATACTCTGCAGAGAAAGGCATTATTTCCAATGTTGGAAATTAAAAACCTGTATTTTCCTAGAATACTAACACAGCACATAATATTAGTCAACAGAAAAGGAAGACTGAGCATTTTCTGCAAAGCACTTTCAGGATGGCCTTTCCTGCAATGCTCATAGTCCACTAGAGAAAACTAATGAGTAACATTTCAGGTGACATATTCTCCAGGAGAAAAAAACAACAACTTTCTGTAAAAAATCATTTCTATTTCTCTCCTTGATTTTAAACATAGTGATATTAAGTGAAACTCCTTCTTCCCTTTTTAACTGTCCATTGCTGTGTATTTCTGAGCATTAAGACATCTTTTAAAAAATATCCTTAATCTCACATTAACGTCTATCCTGGGAAGATCTCTGTTCACTAAAAGAAGACAAGTCATAGATTGCCAGCCCTGTATCCTAGGAGGGGTCATGACCAGATCCCACCTACACTGTGCACCAGGGGGGCAATGGGAAGCACCAGATCAGCCCATCATTCAAGGAAAAGTTAGTTCTATAAAATGAATGTGAATGACTTTAAATACTCAAATTGTGCCTTCTTGGTGCCTCCATTTACCTCCATCAGTGGAATCACCACCATCTACCTTCTCACCCAAGTCAGAAGCCTGGGACTCAGTCACACCTCTCTCCATTCCCAGTCAGTCCAAATTCTTTTTAGCTCTCCATTTATTCAGTGCTTTCCAGCAAACAATATTTGCATGAGCCCACATCATTTCTCACTGCAGTTATTTAATGTTTTCTAATTAGTTTTCCTTTTCCTCGTCCTAGGACTCATGAATTCATACTCCAAACCTAATCTTCCTAAAAATCTTTTAGGGGCTCTCTACCACCTTTAGGTCAGACACAAAATCCTTAACATAGCTCACAAAGCCCTTTATAATGATATTCTGTTTACATGCTCAATCTCTTACCAATGCCTCTTTTATAACCAACGACATGAAACTACTGGAAATTATTACTTAATTGGCTGTATTTTCACAGCATTACTCCCTGAACAGTCCTCAAGGAAATATTGTAAACACCTTTCCAGTTTGGACAGGTTACCTACCTCTGTTCTCCAAAACATATTCTTCTGTTCTCCATCCTCATCATTATACTACATTGAACTGCTTATGTTTTTTCTCTTCCTATCCCTAACTATAAGATCTTTAAAATGGAAAGCAGCCTTATTCATATTTATCGTGACTATCATGACATTTGGAGTCAATGAGACTTTTGATAAATGTCTGTTGGATAAATCAAATCAACTCTTAAAAATGGGATATAGTGGTACACAACCTCATACTTTCTTAGAAAAAGTCCACCAAAATATAAATGAACTAAGAACTAAGTGCCAAAAGAAAGAATAGCTGAAAGTCTGTCAGAAATCCAGGCACATTCATAAATCCAGGAAAGTCCACAGAATCATGCTGGCCTCCACACCTGGCTCACCCTTCTTTGCCTCTCCATACTACCGACATCACTTGGCCATACTGTGAGTGGTTAAAGCAGCACACAGTTGGCTCAGTGTCAGAAGATTACAACCTCTATTGAAACAGAAGAATTTTAATCAAAATCCTGTTTCCTTCTATGATTTAATCATTGCATGCTGATTAAATAAATAACAGTAATTACAAAGAATGTTTCCCATCCATCCTGAGCATTCCTGAGAAGCTTATTTCTGCTCAGCCACATCTCTGATTTGAGATAAAGCACTTAACATCCTCAATGAAATGAAAATACACTCAATGACTAAAAAACTGAAAATCATTTTTCTAAATTATTTATCTTTGAGACTGGTATTTGTAATGCATCAGGGAATTTTTTTAGAGGGTGCTTTAAAAACCTACAAAACAAAATATTAAGCCTTATCTAAAGTTTGGAGTAATTACCTAGGTAGCCACTGCCTTGAATTTCTAAATTCAGAAACCATTCAATACAGACACCTAAATTTGAGTATCCCTTTACATACTAATTTTCCAAAGTATAAAATAAAAGCAAAAAATTCATAATTGTCACTTTCATTAAAAGATGAAAAACTGCAGAGTAATTATTATAGAAACGTTCAGCATGCTTTTCAAATATCTTTAAAATACTAAGATTTTTGCTTTATCCTTGCTTTTGTGACTGAGTAATATACATTAAACTATCTTGAGTTCTAATACAAATCCTTAAACCCAAATGACTTTAGGTTGAAACACAAAGTATTTTAAATCCCTAAGTAAATGTATTCTAGTTCATTCATAGCAATTAAAGCACAGCGCTCTCATTTTTGAACTTTCATTTTTTGTTGGACAAAATAATCCAAATATATTTCTCAATAACAATTAATATAATAGCCATGACAGCATAATTAGTCTTGAACATGCCCACTATGATTTTAGGGCTTGGTATTTGCTGAATAATTAATAATAAATAAGAGGCTGCCCCCAAAATTCCTTTATCCCTAGCTAATGGGAATAGTAGTACATGGCAAAAAGTATAGTCACAATAAGTATGTTTCGAGGTTAAACTGGCCCCCTCATTGGTTAGATGCAAAGTTTTAGGTCACATCATAGATACCCTGAAACTGAACTGAACACAGATACAGCTTCAGCACATTGTTAGTGGATTGCACAGAGGGAAGTATTAGTCATTTTTTGCTGCAAATAATGAAATGCAGAAGCAGAAGGAGGTAACAAGAATTTTGGTTTATATTTCTAAACTTGGAACAAATAGAAAGGAGTTTCCAGTTGCCAAAAGTGAAAAGGAACTCAAACTATGGAAGATAGCGGAAACTGAGTCAAAACAATTAGAAATGCGCTAAATGTTAATATCAATATACAAATACAAACATATATTCTCTTCACAGTGCACACAATGCACAAAACCCCCAAAGCTAAAACCTCTTAAGTAATCACAATTTGAACAACAAGGGGATCTAGTCACGTACAAATAAAACAGCAAGCTTCCGAACAGCGAACATTTATGGTTCATGGCAAAAGCAGTTCTCCAAAAAGACCATAACGTTAAACATTTACCTCATTCTTAGAATGAAAAGTGAAATAATTTAAACATCCAAGTCAAACACTTAGAAAAAGGCTGAAGAAAACAAAAGAAGAAAATTTTTAAAAGACAAATAAAACAGTAAAATAAATAAATAAATGAATACATAAAGTTGGTTCCTTGAAATTCTCAACAAGACAGATGCAGAACTAGCGAAACTAATTTTTGAAACGGAGGAAGTAGGACAAATTAAAAACCCAAAGTCACAAACTGAGAAATGATAAAAGAGAAATAATCATCTGGAGGTAAAAGAGAAAGAGAGAATGAAAAAAATTCCTGTCGTTTTGTTTTGAGCTCATATATCATGTTTGTTGTTTTTGTGTTGTTTTGATTTTGTCTTCGTTGTTGTTTTGTTAGTTTTGTAATCTTTAAAAAAAGCAAAAGAAATAAGGGGTATAAAATGAAACACAGGGAGGAAGTCTATTTTATTTGCAAATAAAAGTAAAATATAGATGAAATGAAACAATTTGGCAAAACTAGCTTTAATGGAGACAGTGCTATGGAGGAAATGTCAAAAAGAGAAGTAAAAAAATTCATCAATTGCAAGTATTTTGTAAGTATTTTCTTAAATTAAGGCAAGTGAATGTAACACTTGAACATACATTTAAGAAACCCACTGCTATTTTTTAACACATCAGAATCAAAATAATAAAATTCATTCAAGATTATGAGTGATAAAATTGTTATTTACATGTAATTTTCTTAAATAAGAAATTCCAATTCTATAAGCTCCAAAAAAAGATATGGAATCATTTTGAATAGCTGAAAAATATTCACTGTATACAATGACCTTTCCATTTATGGACAAAATGTATTTGTATTATTAAATAAGCAACAGAAGGTTAAGTAAACTAAAACCCAAGTGCCAAACAGTAGCATGGAAAGTGTGTTAGAATACTGAGCACCTACTCAGAACCACAGCTCAACATTTGGCTGCTTCACAATCTGTTATATCTTTTATTAAATATGACTTGAATGAGTCTGTCACAGCCACAAAAACACTAACTGAAATTAATATGCAAATTATGGTGCCTGTGTGGGATGCCATTTCATTAATTTCAATTCACTGTCATAATTGTGCTCTTTAAATTTATGAGTTTCTCAAATGCCATACCACAGAGAACACAAGAGATAGTGAATATTATTTTACTAACGTCAGTCCAACAATAGCTCATCCACAGGAAAAAGTATATGAAAATTTAGTCACAAAAATTTACATACATTTTCAAATATGTTCTGCAAGCAAATTGTCACAGTTGTTTTAAACAATTTTTTAAACACTTAAAGAACATCTGTTAATAATAAAAATCTTGGAAGGTTGAAATGCATATGAAGAGGAAACATTAAAAATGTGATACCTTTAAATTATAGTTATTAATTTTAATATTTTTATATACTTGCATCATTATTCTTGTATGTACATACAGTTTTAAAAACATAAAACCAGAAAGCCTGCAAAATCTCCTATTCCATCTTTTTAAACACATTTACTCATTGTACTAGTGATGTTTTACCATGTCAGTAAATAAACTGCAACATGTAATCTTAAAGGAATATACAGTATAATAATCATATGAACCAACCAAAATATTTTTAAGAATTTTATTATGCTTTACAGTTTAGGTTTTTAAAAATGCTTTAGCATTTTAAATCTTGTAACAAAATCTTTCATGTAATTATGTATGTTTTACAATTATTTATGTTTTTAAAATATAATTATTTCTGCTTTATAAATTATTTAAAATTTCCTCAAAAATTTTTGAAGTGGAATTACTGAATCAAAGGATATAAATCCCAATATATAACATTTAATATCTTCCAGAAAGATTGAAGCACTTTATTTTCCCATGATGGCCATGACATCCATTGCCTTGAGTCTCGCCCCTACTGCAGATTACTTTTTAATACTGCCAATGTGGTAGATCAAATAGCATCTCACTTTTTTCATTTGCATTTCTTTATTAAAGAGGTTGAACCCTCATGAAATTTTACTGTAGTAATAATCTTCTGGAATTTTCATTTAAATTATAATGTGGCTTTGCCTATAACTGAGTAATGAGCAACAGTGCTATTTATAATTTATTATCTCCTAAAGTCATATATGGTAAAACAGGCTGCATTTAAGTTACATTTCATAAAATCAGAACCAAATCAGAATAAATTTTTCTCTGCACACTTGCTATTATTTTTCAGGTCTATAAAGACATAAAGAAGAGTATACTTAATAAAATTGTACCTATTTTAAGTCTACTGAAGCCAATTAGTTCATCGTAATACCTAAGTTAAAAATATAAATTATCCAAATGTAAGAATGAGATCGTAACAAAAAAGATGCTTATCAAAAAATTCTGATGAAGACCAAGGATTCGAATTAAACTATCTCTTCATGTCATGCATTGATGTTATAATTATATAAAACTGTGGACGTGTACTAAATGTGTTTCCAAAGTTCCAAGATGGCTCAGTGCTCAGTTGTCTCATACTGCCCAGCTCACAAATCTTCTTCAACTGCTGATAATATATTCTCCATTGAAATTTTTACTTCTTATACACATTTTTCCAGCAGGCACATGAAGAGATAGTCAACATCAATAATCACCAGGAAAATACACTCAAAACTACAGGGCGACATCACCATACACGTGTTAGAATGGCTACTGCAACAAAGAACAAAAAAGTACTAGGAAGGGTATGGAAATTGGAACCATGGGCAATGTTGGAGAGCATGTAAAATGACCCCATAGCTACAGACAGGGTGGAGATTCCACCCCAAAATTTTTTTTAAAGAATTATTATTTCAGATGGAAATCCCATTTCTAGACAGTTATCACAAATAAATCCTCTCATACTCACTCCAACATTTTTCACAACACCCAAGGTAAGGAAGCAACCAAATATCTATCCATGGGTAAATAAAGAAAAAATGTCATATACATTCGTTAGAGAATTTGGCCTTAGAATCAAAACAGACTCTGCCATATCCAACAACACAGATGAACCTGGAAGATTATACTACGTGAAATAAGCTAGGCAGAGAACTAAAAGTGCTTCATGACTCGACTTCCATGAGGTATTTAAAAGAGTCAAACTCCTAGAAGTACAAAGTACCTCAAATATGATGTGCCATGGGCCTGGGGAAATGAAATGGGAGTCGCTATCCATCGGACGGAAAGGTTTAGAGAAGTAAGATGCAAATTTTTGAAAGATATTCTGTACAATACAACATTGTGTTTTGAGTTAACAATAAATTACTGTTTATAAAATTAAATATTTGCTAATAGCCTAAAAAAGGTTCTTGACCATATCAGCACAAATCTTTTCAATGAATTATGAGAAACTAGCTGTATAACTATATTACTCTGTTGTATATGTATATACTTTCTTCCCTTTCTCTTCCTTCCTTTCCCCTTTCCCCCATCCATCTCTCTTCTCTTTTGAACAGTTTCTTCTCAATTCACAATATCTGTTGTACAGTTTGGATCTTATTTACTCTTTCCGCTTCTCACACCAGTGATACAGTATGATGTTTGCACTTGTAGGTCTGATATATTTCACTTATGAGTATGTTCTCTAGTACAATCCATTTACCTATAAAAGCCTCAAGTTTATCTTGAGCAGTACTCTACTGTATAAAAGCGCCACATCATTTTTTATCTACTTCTCAGTTGATGGATATTTGAACTGTGTCTAAGATTTAGCTATTACAAATTGTGCTGTTATAAACATGGGTGCATGCATATCACTGTACTGTGATGCTTTTAGTTATTCTAGGAAGATACCTGGAAGGGGAACACATATGCTGAATGGGACCTGTAATCCTAGTTTTTTTAAGGAATCTCCATGATTTCCACAGTGGTTGTACCAGTCTGCAGGTCCACCAACAAAGGAGAAGGGTTCCTTTTCCCCACAGCCCTGTCAGCACTTGTTATTGGTATAGTTCCTGATAGGAGCCACTCTTTCTGGAGTAAGATAGAATCTCAAGTGTACTTTTAATTTGCATCTCTCAAATGACCGGTGATGCTGAACATTTTTTCATGTAGTTATTTGTCACCTGTATTTACTCATCTGAGAAGTACGTGTTCATCTCAAATGCCCATTTTTTGATTGGTTCTTTGAATTTGGAAAGCATGATTTTTTTCAATTACTTATATATTTTAGATATAAGTACTTTGTCTGGGGGACTACTGGCTATAACTTTTTCCCACTCTGTGGGTTGTCTTCTCACTCTGTTAGTGATCTCCTTCATTGTGCAAAAGCTTCTTAATAGGATGAGATCCCATGATATCATGCCTGTATCTTGTACTCTGAGTAACTACTATGAAGATACTATGAAGTAACTACCAATAACTCATGATGTACTGATTATTGTTATTTTCCTATTAGCCTGCTTTGAAACTCTGTTTTATTTTATTTCTATTTTTCTTCTTCTTCTCTTTAAAACAAAATTTAAAAAGAAATAAATGTAGACTGCAGGACTTTCCCATAGCAAAGATGAATACTCGTAACAAACAAAACAAAAAATTGAAAGCAAAGATACCAATTGAAACTGAAGGCATAGATGGGATCAACTCAACAGTAAATAATTTTCAACATGACTCTGAAACCAATGAAAACACACAGATGATGCTGACCAGAAAGAAGGCTGAAGCTGCAACTCAAAGATGGAAAATAAATTAAGACAAAAATACACCAGAAGAAAGAGCCATAGAAAATGAAAATAAATGACTCTATTTATAGACAATTGAATTGAACTAGGGAGGTGAACAGGATTGTTTTAATTTTTAAAAGATTATTTTTAAATTCACAAACAATGTAACCCACAACTTATATATAGGTCAAAATTTTTACATGAAAATTTTAAAAAGGATATTGAAGGTTGGACGTGTTGGTAATCCCTTCTCCGCGACCCCAGCGGCTGAGGGAGGAGGATTACTTGGGCCCAGGAGTTACAGACTAGCCTGAGAAACACAGCAAGACTCATTTTTAAAAAGGATATTGAAGAAAAAATACTTTGTCATGAAATAAAGTGAATGACTTTATGAATATGGAATAGTAGGAGTCAAAGGAAAAAGACAAATGCAAAGAAGAAGCAAAGGGTGAGAGAGAGAAAAAGAGAGGACCGTGGACTTGCTGGGTCCTGCAGTGTTGATGCCCGTTGGGCCAGCAAAGGAGCCAGAGCCAGGCGCAGCAGTTGTGCTGCTGGGCCTTTGCGGGTCTCCTACTCGACCTGCTCATTTTTTTTCCAGACAACAAATATTCACTGGGAAACAGACACTTCTCTTTTTCACAATCACAGCCACCACACAAAGCACAGGATTTTACTCAAAGATACCTCTGCAGGACGTGCTGACCTTGTGAACTTTGGCCCTGATACTAGAGGGACAGACAACAACAGAAGACATTTGGCGAGACAACTGCGGGCTGCTTAGGAGATGATATGATGGAATTACTGTGAATTTTACTAAGTGTGAACAGGTAGTCAGAACTAGATAGAACAATGCTCATGTGTTTCTCTAGAGGTGCGAACATTTTAAGTATTTACCTTTCAGTGATGAATCCAAAACTGCTGTCTTAAACACCAAAATGTAGCAAGGTACACCAATCATATTTGGAGCATTTACAATGATGAAAGTTGCTATTTTATTGAAATTGTGGAGAGAGACATAAATATTTGTTAGTGAATGTTAACATTAAATACAGTGAAGTAGATACTATTACATTATATTTAGACAACTACGAACACACTAAGTACACTGGTTTATAAACATCATTACACCTAAATGGTCAGCACTTACAGTTCTTCAATCCTTCCAACTAACCGACTTGTGGTAAACAGTGAGTTTTAACTGCTTAGACTTCATGTATGTCTTATATTGTTTTAAAATATTCTAGCACTTATCATGGACACGGTTAAAAAGTTCTCTTCCAAATCCACGATCACTCTCACCATTCTTATCAAAACATAAGTATTTTTGTCAAGTAACCACAGCAATTCCGAAAAAGTCACTGGTTCACAGACTCACAGCAGCCCTAAGTAAGACTCCAACAAGAGACATATGATTTGTGACTGCTGCAATTACCACCTTTTTCTCAATTTATTTTGTACTTCAGAGGATCTTCCTGCTGTTTTCAAATATCCTTCCTCCATCAATGGGGTTCATGTATAACACAATAGATAATCCTACTGACCATACTGGCTACGCATCAATCTTACTCACTTAGTTTTCAGACACATCTTTTCACTTTCTATAATTTATAAATTCATTTTTCTATAACAAATTTAAAACTATAGATCTTTTTTCTTTTCCTAATATACAAACCCCTCTCCATGCTGAGGACCTAACCTAAGGCTTTGCTTATAGGAGGCAAGCTCTCTGCCTCTGAGCCACAGCACAGCCCAAAAGATGGCAGTGTGGTGCTGGGGTCACTTTAGATGGTGTGTGTGTGTGTGTGTCTGTGTGTGTGTGTGTGTGTGTGTGTGTGTGTGTGTACTAATAAAGACTTCATCAAGTATAGTGAGGTGGTGACAGAGGACTAACTTTTAATTCATATATAAAAGTTATTTTAGTTAAATATTGGAAAATTAAAACAATGTGAATGCTCAATACACACACACACACAGTCTGCCTCCAAAAATGTATACATCAGGAAAAGAAAAACTTGTACAAATATTTTAATACTAAATCTATTGAGACATCATGAGATTATTACAAGTTACCTTCAGCTGTTGCAATTATAAGAGGTGCTCAGAGGGGTGGCCTTAGCTTCCAGACATGTATTAGTACAGTGAATTGCTGAAATGTGTATACACTTTTTGGCAGACTCTGTAGATAGATAGATAGATAGATAGATAGATAGATAGATAAGAAAGAGAGAAAAAGGAAGGAAGGAAGGAAAGAAAGAAAGAGAGAGGGAAGGAAGGAAGGAAGGAAGGAAGGAAGGAAGGAAGGAAGGGAATATGTAACTGACACAGAAACTTAACATATGAAACTTACACAGAGCATACAATAACAATCAATAAAATCTATACAACATCTTCGTAATTAGGAATCAGGAAATCCCAAGACAGGGACTGAAAAGAGAATTGGCTGCAAACCTGTATTTTTCAACAGCCTAAAGTTACATAGAGTATGATTTCATTATTTACCAAAAACTAGAGGTATGTCACTCACATATTTTAATTTAAATAATTATCATATAAATGATTGTTTAAAGGGCAAATAATCATCTGCACAATGAAGTAACTAATAACAAACTTTGGGCTTATAGATTATAATATTTTGAATAGCATGGCTTTAAAAGAGCAGGCTGTCCTAAACCCAAGTCAGAAAACATAACCAAGTGCAAAGGAAAATGTAATACTAATTCTAGGATAATTTACGGAAAAGAAAGTATCAAAGGCGGGTGTGGTGACATATCTGTCCCAGCACTCTGGGAGGCTGAGTCAGGAAGGGAAGTCTGAGCTGAGCCTGGGCGACTTAATGACTTAGCAAGACCCTGTCTCTAAGAAATCAAAATAAAAAAGTTGAGATTACAGTGCAAAGGGCCTAAATTCTACCTCTAGGGCTAGAAAAAACATTGAAATTCAATGCCATTTCACGTACTCTATAAGAGTTTACTCCAATTATATGCAAGTCACATGCATGGATGTACCACTATAACGGAATAATTTCTATGCCTTTGTTAGCCTGTCTTCCACACCTGCTGCTGCATGTCACTGTCGCAGCTACTCTGCACAGTACTGGGACTAGCGCTCCATCTACCCATCTACCTTATTATCCACGAACACTGAACTACGTCTTTCACAGAACTTGGTACAGAGCAAATGTGCAATATATGAATAAATCAAAGCAGGATAAATGTAGGAAAACTTAACCTATGAACACACTATTTCTGGGTAAAGACAAAATACTCAAAACTATTTTCAGAGGTAAATTAGAAACAAGGATATAAATTTATTGTATCTTAATAATTTAAATGTTATCATCAAGTCTTCTGCCTTAGCCAAAATAAATGTACAGATAGAACAACTAGGCAGAAAAATTACTACGCAACAATTTTTTTTGAGGTCAGAAATGGACGCTGAAGTACATGAAATACACAATATGAGAAATTCTGAACTTTCTAGATTTCATATCAAAAAGCTCCTGATTTCAAATTGAAAATGGAAGTTTCAATACATACCTGATCAGTCACCTGTTTAGGAGGGAAGAAAACACAGACAATATATGGAAATAAATATAGAAATAAAGCATTATTCCCAGTCACATTTCTCCATCATTTTATCATTAAGGTGAAAAATATTAATGACAACTGCAGCGCCACTTCATGACCTCTCAGTCACAAAAGAATTAAAGAAAGTACAATAATCCAGTCTCCCGAGAGGACTCAAATGATTTTTTTAAAAATCAGCATTGGAACAGATCTCTCAGTGTGCTCTCCTATACAGTTTTAAAAGTTATTTTGAAAACCATCAGTACAGCCGCAAGTTCCAGTGGAATGTTAAAGATGTCCAAAATTTGATATAATTCAGGAAACAAAATTCAAACAATAGTGTTGCAATTATGAAACGTTACAGTGAAATCCATGGTACCTAGAAATGAACAGGAAGTCACTGAATGATCGCTAGAAATACATTTATGTGAATAGACAGTTTTGCCCAGTGGGAAAGTAACTGCCCATTCTTGCTCTTTATTGTCATGAAAAATATTTCAGAGATCACAGATTTTAAAAGCATTACAAAGTCTGACAAATATAAAATAAATGGCCATCAGAAAAAGAAAGGATTTCTATTTTATAAGCCCCACTGAAGCAAGACCCAGACTTAGTTATATAAATGAGAGGTGTGCTATGTCTTGAAGAAGGTGACAACAGCTGGACACTTATGCAGGTGAGTGTGCCCACCCAGGGGTGAGGTGCTCCTAATGCTGAAGGGCAAGGGAGAGATCTATGTCTTGGGAAGTGATGTGGATAATTACTTGTCATTAAACAGCAGAGTGATTGCTGCGGCAGGTTCCCATGTAACTGCTCCACAGAAAACTTCAACATGTGCCCTTGGACTTACTCCACACACACGGTTGTCTCAGACAATCTTAGCAAAAGGACAGCAGCCAATGATGCATCGCACTTGAAAGGAAGATCACCATCCTATTATTGAGTACCAAAACATGCATTAGGACTCTGCACATTAATAACAGAGAGACAAAGAGCCATTGATTTTTATGTTAGTAAGACCTTGGTAAGAGGTCTAAGCATCTACTGTTTCTAACCTGCAGAGACAATATGTCTGATGAAGTCTACAATGATTTAAAATATCTTCCCAAGGTTTTATATGCACTCATGTATGTTCAGACTTCAACTGCATTATAAGACATTTTCTTGAAAAAAAATCATCTCTGTTGCCACAGGATGTGGCTGATATAATGGTTCACTGACAGAAAGTATTCTGAGTAGCAAAAACAATGGCAGAGGTGTTGATCTCAAAGTTCCCAAATATGTTGGAAGAAGAAAGAAAATAAGGAGGCTGTGGCAGGAGGATCGTTGTGAGTTCAAGACCAGCCTGGGCTACAAAGTGAGTTCAAGACTAGCCTAACTGCATAGTGAGACCCTGTCTCAAAAAGACAAAAAAAAAATACACACACACACACACACACACACACACACACACACATATGTGTATATATATATATATATATATAGTTTATAAGATACCATTAAAAGGCTAAGGATGAGAAAATATGTTATATGACATGCTATATATTAAGGGTTGAAAGTTCACAAAAGGTAGAAATATTGCACATAAAACAATGGGATACAAAATACAGGAAAACAACAGGGTAAACTTTTTATATAGGTATTAGGCAAAAATTAAAGAAAACACTAGGAGCTAAAAAGACACAAATATTAAAGGTTAAATTTTTCACTTGGAGAATAAAGACAAGAGTAACTACATAAATACAAGCATGACCACTAGATCAAAAATAAAGCCTTTCTATAAGGAAAATTTTAGAGTTGGACATGGTGGCGCATGTCTGTAATCCCAGCACTTGGGAGGTTGAGGCATGAGGATTGCCATGGCTACACAGTGAGACCAAGGGCAGCCTAAACTGCAGAGCAAGACCCTTTCTGAAAGAACCAAAATGTAAAAATAAATAAAACATAAAACTTTGGCGACAAAAGTCTTTTCAACTCAGTCTTCCTAATAAATGTATATGCTCATAACCTACTAATTTAAGAAAATTTTAAGTACAAAAAGAAAAATACTTTATCTGACTCACAGATTACACTGTATCTATACACTCTATATGAGGAAATAGATAAAAGAAACTGAATAAGAATGCCACTAAATAAATCAGTATGGAGATTGCTCAAAAGACTCAAGATAGAAATTCCATTTCAGCCAGCTATTCCTTTCTAGGAATCTTCCCTAAAGAGGTAAAGACACCATACTACAGTAATACTCCCATACCTATGTTTATAGCAACACAAATCATAATAGCTAAATGCTGGAAGCAGCATAAATGTCCACTAACACATAAATGGATGGAGAAAATGTGGCATCTGTAAACAATGGAGTACGACTCTGCTATGAATATGAGTAATGTAGAGACAGTTGTGAGAAAATGGGTATACCTTGAGACTACAATGTTAAGTGAAATAAATCAAACACACAAGCTTAACTGTCACATGTTTTCTCTTATATGAGAACCCCAAAATATAAAGTGCAAAATAAAGAGGAGGCAGTAGGAAAGAGTGAGGTGGATCTCTGGCACACAGCAAGGGAACCAAGAAATGGAGGAAGGGAAGGAAAATGAAATTAAAAAAAAAAAAGAGGGGGTCAGGAGACCGGGAAGTGTGGTGTACATGACGCAAGTCGTTATGGGGATTGTGATCATTGTGTACCATAGAAATAATATGAAGTGTCCAGGTGATGCAGGGAGAGTGACTAAATGAAAGAACTGAGAAATGTCATGTTCCTGTACCAACTCTCCACAATGAATGTGAGCAGTATGTACTATGAACACATAACAATGGAAATAATAAATAATAATTATTATTTAAAAAATAAAATGCCCACCTACTTACAAATTTTTTAACTTTTTAAAACACCTCATAGATAGATAGATAGATAGCTTGCTTTCCAAAAAAAGTCGTCTAAGGCAGTAATAGGGTTGCAAGTTTGAGTTCAGCCTGGGCAGCTGAGGGACTTGGTGAGACTCTGTCTCAAACATAATTTTTTAAGAAAGGGCTGAGGACGTAGCACAGCATGAACTCCATGGGCTCAGTTCCCAGTACCACCAACAAAAAGAAAGATACCAGAGATAAGATTTTTAAAGCACTGGTCAGAGGAAAACTCATAGTGTTAAACATTCCCATCAATAAAATTGAAAGAATAAAAATAAATGAATTATTTTTCTAGGTCAGAAAGGCATTCAGAGTAATAAATACTAATCAGTATAATACACTGTCTCATATACATGTGCCTATAAATACAATAACCCAGTATATAGGGACACTGTAGTTTTTTCTACTTGACCCTAATAGTGTAAGAGTTCATGAGACTTTAGCTTCCTGGAGATTTGTGGCATGAGTGACCCAGTGTATGAGATACCAGACTACTAAATTGATCATGCTTTTAATCTGTCACCTTGACTTCTTGCATTTCCCTCATTTTTCAATTTTATCTCAGTACACAGAAAAAAGGCCTGAGAAAGGTCAATTTCAAGCATGATCAGTCAAGCAATAACGGAAACCAAAAGTTCCACACACATCTCTTCCGCTGCAGATATGGCACTCTTTCCTGTCAATGACCCCATATGAAGCTCTGACAAAATGCTTTCTGGTCTTTGACTTTGAAGGAGAAAGAAGTTGTAGGCCAGGTCCTGTGAGCTTAACAGAGATGCATAGTTACTAACTGTCGCAGTTTGGGGTTTTGCAAGGGGAAACAATCTAATACAGGACACATTTTATAAGATTATTTCTAATAGTCACCCAAATAATCATACACAAAACATAGAGCAGGAAATCTGTACACACACTAAAGACCAAAAACCCAGTTGAGGGCCTGGATCCCACAGCAATGTCCTTCATGAGTCCAGTTGAGGACCTACAGCCCATAACAATGCCTTCAGTGAGTCCAGTTGGAGGCCCAGAGCCCATGACAATGTCTCATGCAGGCCTGTTTCAGAGGTCTGCACTGAGAAGGCCCAAAGGTCAGTGGTGGAAGTTAGAAAGTCTGTGCCAGTGATATGAAGAATCTGTGCCAGCAGGCTGAGGGATCTGCACTGGAGCCAGGAAGCAATGCTCAAAGTGAGGACCAGAGCTTCCCCAAAATGAACCGAAGCTATTCTCAGTGCCCGCAAGGTCCCGAGCTCCTCAGAGGATGAGAACACCTGAATTCAGGAAAGCCAGCATGACGAGCTCCTCCAAGAGAACCAACAGCTCCTTACAGCTTCCACCAGTTCCCAACAGCCTCTCTTCTTCTTCTCCAGCTCTGCCTCTTAGACTGCTGGCAACAGTTCAGGCGGGCGTCCCATACCCAGCACCAGGCTGACTCAGTTCAGCTGGGTGTTACAAGTTAACCATTAATTGCCAGTCCACCATGCTAATGCTTTTCTGTAGTTCATAATTTTAACTCTCACCCAAGAAGCAAGTGAGACAGGAACATTAGTTTCCTTCACTTTCTCTTGTCAACAAATCCTAAATATTCAAAACTAAACTGCACTAAACCAAGTAGAGTGCCTCCATTATTATGACTGAAGTACTGAAAAAGTCACTGGACAACATGAAACATGAAATGCCTACGGAGTGTGGATATAAGAAAGCTAAATGGCAAGTGTGAAAATTATCTGCACCACAAACAAGAAGGTTAATACTACATACAGAACTCAAAATAAGAAGGAGCAAGAGTTATCAACACTTTACAGAGGAAAGAAAAATAAACATAACATGTACCAACAACCCATGACAATGAATGTGATCATTATATATTGCTAACATTGAAAAGTAAAATATTTATAAAGACCATGAAGAAAAATTCCAGCATCACTAACAATTTTAACCATGTGAATAAAATCCAGATATTTCTCCCATAAAATTAAAAGCTTTAAATAGCTTCAGAATGTCTAATACTACTGAGATTATGGGGAAACTGTCATTCTAATGAACTGCTGATAGGAATGTAAAATAGTACAACTTTACTGGAGGGCAATATTATCAGTACTGATCAAAATTAAAAATTTGCCTATAATTTTATCTCCACTTCTAATCATTTATTCCAGAGACACACATAATTACAAAGAAACACATCCAAGCAATATTTACTGAAATGCTGTTTATAGCAGCAATAATTGAAAAGATTCTAAATGCCCATCAGTAAGAAAAATGGTCAAAAAGACTAGGCAACACATATAGTGAAGAATAATTCACAGTAGTTTGAAAGAATAAATTTGAACTCCCGAACACACAAAGTTCTATAAATATATTGTAATGCAGTAACATATATTGTGAACTTTTAAAAGGTGTGCAGTAATATGAATAACTTGCTCCCTCATAAAAATCATAAAATTACATATATCTCTACATATATACACATACTTTTATACAAATACATAGGAATAAAGGCCCAGAATGTCACATACCAAATAGATAACAATTACCTATGGAACATGAGTTGTGGGTGGCTAAAAAGCATAGCAGTAAATGTACTGTCAAATCAATATATAATTATTTCACATTTGAGTATTTGTCAGGAAAGATTTCATACATGGTTCCATAACTTCATCTCAAGTTATTTTAAGTGAATAGTAGATAAAGAAATAAGGATGTTAGGTGTTTAAAATGTTTTGCATAGTTTCAGTCATGATGACACAACCTATTTTTTCAGTCTCAACTATATTTTTATGTCTTTTACTTATCTTTGATTTGGGACAAGATTTTTCAGTATTGTCTCTCAGTTCAAAAATTCTCTAGCAGTAAACTTACTGGAACAAATTTCTCTTGAAAATAGAAAATTTTTCTAT
The DNA here is from genome assembly GCA_004027595.1 of Dinomys branickii. Taxonomy (NCBI): domain Eukaryota; kingdom Metazoa; phylum Chordata; class Mammalia; order Rodentia; family Dinomyidae; genus Dinomys; species Dinomys branickii. The sequence goes on from PVLD010002850.1 coordinate 134,409, forward strand.
TTTGTCTATAGTGGTGCTTTGATTTCATTTAAACGGCAACATTTCTCAATTTCAAATTTTTAAATTAGTCTTCTTTGTACCTGTGTATACACATTTTATCTTGTTTTGTTACATAATTTCTCTTTTTAAATGAAAACTATTTTCTAGTTATCCCCATGAAAATTAAAGATACTAGTTTCAATTATCAAACATGAATTCATATTCAAGTTAATGACTGACCAAGTTGTCTCTCCCTAAAGTAGATTTCTTCATTTTTTTTTTAGAATGTTGGCATCCTTGTTCATTTTTTACTGAGCAAGGTAAAGTGGCCCAACAAAAACTAGCTTGCTTGGTAGACTAAATAAACAAAACTAATGGAAAATGCAGAATAGTACGCATCTTATATATTTAATATTGGCTCTCCCATTATTTTAGTTTGAATATTTGGCCTTCAGAAATTCTTCAGTAGTTTTGGACTCAGTGAGTTTTTTTTAATAAAAAGAAAATCCCATCTAATGCAACAAAGACCAGTAGTTGTTATGCAAGGAAAATATCAGAGCATTTTTAAAGCTGAGGACCCTAAAAAACAATACATCATATTTAGCATTTTATTTCAACTCAGACAAACACATAAATGTTGATTTGGCAGTCTTTTGAAGTTATTCAAAGAAAACAATTATTTAGGAAGAGCCAATAACAATAATCACAGGGGCGTTCCCTGATGATACTGTATCCATCTCTCATGGCCCCGAGGAAATGCTATGTGTTATCTAAATGACATTATTAAATAAACGGTTTGCATGAACAGACAGAGGGACAAATGGATGAAGTGAATGAATCAATGATTCATCATAAACGCCTATGTTTGGCTTCAAAGTAGTCAAACCTCGAGTCTCTTAATTACTCCAAGGTGCTCAGAAAAAAGACACAAGACATATGTCCTACCACACACCTAGGGACAGATCTTCATTCTTTTCATCGACATCAAGAGCAGAAGAAGCAATGACATTAACAAACAGTAAAAATCTGCCATGCGAGGGACTGTGAGGTTCACCAAAGTTGCAAAAAGATAAAAATGACTGCTTCTCTATGCAATCTACCGGGAGAGTTAGAACACAGACGCGTATGACAATACAGGGCGGCTCGTGCTCAGTGGCAAGTAGGTGAGACAGAGAACAGGGTGAGACAAAGAAACAAGGCCAGGGCAGGAGCACAGAAAAGTACTTCACGGAGCAGGCAGGACCCCAGCTCTGGCAGAGAAGGGAATGTTCTGCAACCAGCTGTACAGTCGCAAAGGTGACAGGGGTTAGCAATGACAAGGTCAGTTGGTAAACCAAAGGGTTTATAAGAACAATGGGTGGAAGTTACCCATATTAAGGAACAGAGGCAAAGGGGAAAGAAATGCTATTTTTTCTTCTTTGCACTTTTTTTTTTTTACTATGGCTGTCAATGTGTTAGATGAGCATGTAAGACTAAAGTTCAACCATCCATCCCTACTCTTGTCATTCTAGGTATAATAAATTGTTCCCACACATAAATGGGAGTAGGCACTCTGAGTGATCAACTATGCTGGGAGAAAGAATTAATGGGTTTGCCATAATCAAATGATCAGATGTAAAAAAATAAAGCTACTAGTGAAAGCTGGCCAGGAATCATTTAAATTAATTTTAAGAACTCAAAAGTCATTTTAGGATCTTGTAGCACACATGCAAAGGAAAGAAAACCAATGATCTCTTAGAACTGACTCAAGTACTACACTTTATGGTTCTAGCTATAATTTTACTAATACTGTACACTCTGAAATATTATTATCCTTGTCTTATAGGTAAAGAAACCCAGGTTTGAACTGGTGTTTATCCTTTGAGAGACAATTAACAGTATGTGTGACCTTACATTCTTGTCCCCTTGTCACCAAGCCACATGGGTGTGCATACATGGACGTGCTTAAGAAAGACTTTCCAAAAATAAATTCAGTCAATATGAGTTTTTATTTGGACTCTCAAGAATACTGTCCCAGAAGTCAATAACCTCCTTTTTTCCCTTGATCCCGGTACAGTACAGGTGAGGTTCTCTGGATTTTATTTGTATAAACAATTCTTCCTTCAAACTAAATTACTGTAAAAAACACTTACCACAAAGGAAATTGCTAACAAAATCATTATCTACCTCAGTACAAACTAATGTTATTACTTTCAGGAAACAGAAGCAACTAAATTATATAATAGAAATATTAGTTTAAAAGGTCACTGGATGTCAGAACGTATCATTTTTCAGAACTCTCCTGAGACACTATTCATCAGAAAAATGTAATGCTGACAGCACCAAGTTCAACGCCATGATTCTGCAGGTCTTTCTTCCCCGGTTCACGCAGCACCAGGCATCCAGCTCTGGCGAAGGAGCCCGGCTATTCTTTCTCTGAAATACTTCTTTCCACTTGCACAGAAGAAAAATATCAGAGGGCCTCTTTATTAAGTCTTGATTAACATAAATAAGCATCTCTTTATTAAACATCTGATCCCCTGTATTAATACACAAAAACACACACGCACGCTTGCTCCAGAAGGGATCAGCTTGGCTCTACAACCTTATTTAACTGATATAGAAACTAAGACCCAGTCAAATACAGGGTGTACCGAACTGAGGCTGAAGTAAGAGTAATGAAAGAAACTACAAGAGAGGTAATTAAACCAAAACATTGCTGTAGTTATTCACTACAACTGAACATAAAAGAAAGATATGGAAAACGGTGATACATTCCTTCCTCTGTCTCATGGAAGGACGTCCTTTAACTCTGCTCCACCTTTCCTCTTAGAAAGCTTTTCGGTGAAAACTGAACTGGTAGCTTTCTGACTACAGAGTACTTTGCAAACACTATGGTAAGGGGGACTGGGAATCAAACAGCACTCTAAAACATATCAAATCTGGGTACCTATGTTAAAAAAAAATAGAAGGAAATAGATGTATCCCTGTTATGGTTGATATAATGTGTCAACTTGGGGAGTCTGGAGGTTTAACTGAATGATTCAGCAGGAAGCCAGGGTGCTTACTTTGTATACATCCTGAGCCTGTGGAAGAGGAGGGCATGGAGACTGTGTGAGAGCTACACATCCCCTGGGTGGGGGCAGGCTGTTTACAAGGTAAAGGAGAGAAAGAGGCTGCCTACCTGCGATTCCACACATTTGCTGGTTGTTTGCTGCCATGAACAGTTTGCCCTCTGCCATATGCCACTCTGCCTCTGAGCCAGCCAAGGATGGACTGAAACCTGAACAAACTGTAAGCTAAATAAACCTTTCCTTCCTTAATTTTGGGTGTTGGGTATTTTGTCAGCAATGAGAACAAAGTAACCAAGACAATCCCAAAAACCTAATTTGGAATAATCCTTATTTAGGTTTATCCAACAATTTTAGTTGGCAAAGAGATATAAATCCTATGCAGATCACTAACACTACCATTTTGTATCCAGAACACTGAAAGTACTGTTCATTGTAACATGCCAAACATAACCAAGAAACTCTAGTATATGGGTGAAAACTTACTGGATGTTAAATGAACTGAAACATTAAAAATTTTCTTTTCCTGACTGTAAGTACAACAACATTTCTGTACTGCACAGAGGCCAAAAAGAATCATTGCTATTGGGCAACAAATATAGCTATAATATGTTCCTGAATATTTGAATTTTTTTGTTTGGATACAGAACTCTGTGTACTTCAAGATGAGAGCTGCGAGATAATACACTAATCTATTCAACTCATTCCTATATCAGAAGAAAAGGCTAGGATAAAAAGAAAAGTATAAACAACATTATTGTAGTTGTTTGTTTAAAAAACAAAATAATTATATCATTTTAGTTTTCTTAGGATTTAAAACTATGTTTCGGCCAATATGACCCTTACTTCTTCAAAGCATATCCCTTATGTTCACCATCGTTTAAAATATGTAATATAATACAGTTCTTTAGAAAACCCTTTAGCTGTGTCTCCTACAGCTGAACAGACATACCATGGGTCCCATAATTCCATTCCTTTAGAAATAATTCAAGAAAAATTCAGATGTACCACGAAGTTCAGGCATCATTTGCAGTAGCCAATAACTGGAGGCAACCCAGAAGACTACCACCAGCAGAATAGACCAGAGCTTACAAAGGAATACGACATAACAATTATATTAAATATCTGTTACACACGGGAAATAAATCTCACCTACATAACGATGAGTGAAAAAAGCCAGACACAAAAATCCCACTTACAATATAATTCAATTTATGCACATTTAAAAACAGGCAAAACAATCTGTGGAGAGAAAAATCATCTGGTTGATGTAATGGCAGGAAGAGAAATGAAGAAGGTAATGTTCAGTTGATCAATGTGATAGTTACAGGGATCATCGCCATGGAAGAGTTCAAGCCATCCTATTAAGATGCGTACATGTTTCTCTTTCCATATTATACCTCAGTTCAAAACCGTTAACTAGAATAGAAGTATTAGAATTTTTCTTAAGATTAGATCTGCAACTGAAACATGAGGTATTTGAATTTCTCTTGAGATTAGATCCTCAAGTAATGCATAGCAGTATTCAGAATAAGTGAATTCTACTGCTGACCCTCCTAACTACTTATGTGATCTTTAACATAATTTAACCTCTCTGGCAGCCAATAAATATCAGAGAAGTTCTGAAGAATTTTTAAGATTATATTAATGTTCAAGGCCCTGAGTTTGATCCCAGTGCCACCAAAAAGAAGCTATTAAATCATTTTATTCATATAACAAATATTCATTGTGATCCTGCTATGTATAGGACATTCTTCTATAATAGTCATATCACTATAATATTCAACATGTCACTATAATATTCAAACAGCCAGGTATGGTGGTGAATGCCTATAAACTCAGCGCTTGGGAGGCTAAAGCAGAAGGATTGATGCCAGCATGTGTTATATAGTGAGTTTAAATCTAGCCTGACCTACATAGTGAGATTCTGTCTCAAAAAAGAAAAAACAAAATCAGTAAACATAATGAATTAATTAATAGGAAAAAGAGATAAACAGAGTTTGAAATCATATTTACATACACACACCCCTATAAACCAACTGAGATTTTCAATCCAGTCTAAACATACTTTCAGCACACACATACAGAAGAGGAACAAATTTGAAATAACTGTTTAAAATCCATGCATGGTGGTGCACGCCTGTAGTGCCAGCAATCGGGAGGCTGAGGCAGAAGGATTGCTGGGAGTTCGAAGCCAGACTGGGCTACATAGTGATTTCAAGGCCCACCTGAAATGTAACATAAGATCCTGTCTCAAAAAGACGATGAAAAAAAAAACTGTTTCATTACGCTCAGAAATAAAACTGTTCCCAGAGTTAAGACTCCTGAATAAATCTTCATGAATAAGTCTTGATAACATATGAAATATTTAAACATATCCTGAAAACACAGAAGATAAAGCTTAAATCCAAACCATGGATTTTTCAAAGAAAAATGATTAATGTGGTATTTAAGACAGAACCTTAAGTAACCAAAACATTTTTTTAAAAACTGTTGAGAGAGACTTGATACTGTTACAGAGAAGTAAATTTGGTGTTTGGGATGATGGTGAGGTTTGAATTAGTAATTCTTTTGAAAGTATATTAGTTTTGAAAAGATATAAAATACAGTTTAAAATTTATTGATTTCACATATGCAACAATAAAAACAAAATAAAGGTCATACGCACTCTTACGCTGACAATAAACTGACATTTGAGTCTTTCTACTATCTTATAGGTCTTAAATGCTCCTATAATTATTCATAAATACAACAGATAAAATGTAAGATCCTTCTCACTGAGCACTCCATACCTATATATACGTATAATATTTATATATGTGTGTGTGTGTTTTTATATAAGTGCCGCGTGCTAACCGACTGCGCCACTGGAGCTTCATGTGTGTGTTTTTAAATGCATTAATATTTGCTGTAATTCCAGCTGTGTTAGAACTTTTGTATCAGGAAATATTCACTGTTTTGGACACAAAAAGATACACAAATCTCTAAAAATTATCTAATTTGGTTTCAGTTTAACACCCCTCCAGCATGAAAAATTGTTCAAAAACCCAGCAACTACACTTAAAAACTGAACTCAAATTGCCTAAAAATATAAAGAACAGAACAGGATAGCAATAATCCTCCCTGAGGCCTTGTTTATAATACTCTCCCTTGGTTTCGAATTGTGTCTCATTGTTTAAGTCCAACCAAGTTGAAAAATCCATGCAACTACCTATTACAAATACCAGATAATTATAGAACATTATCAAAAAATATTTATTTGGTGCTTATGTCCATTTTTAATTCATTTTCCAAGCAATTACAATGCAATTTCTAAATGGGCAATTCTATCAATCCATGTTGTTTCTGAAAATCATACAGGGCTCCTTCTACATCAAGGCCAATTTCCTTACAATGACCTTGAGGTAAACTTACCCTTTATGTGGCACAACCACCACTTAACTGATCAGACCTTCCATCCTCTGTCTTCTACTACTTTCGATTCAACCAAAAAATCTACACGTGCACCTCCAAAGAGATATTTCAGTACATCTCTTCTCTCCTTTCATTCTGTCCCCACAGTAACTACCTTCCCCGCTAACTTGTTAGGGCTTCTACCTAGATGTCCGCCAAAGCCTCCTGCATTCGTAGGAAGGGCTGGTCAGAGTGCACTGAACCTCGGGCAGTGGCGGTGAACCTATGCTATGCATGCGGAAGGAGGCTGTTCGCGTCACTGAGAGCTTGAACAGGTTCCCCATCGCTGATCCAGAATGTGTGCTGCTGGGATTCAGGGTGTGCAGAACTGATTTAATCCACAGACTGGAAGGAGCACAGCTCCAGGTGTAGATATTGGAAGCGCCGCCCTGGGTGTGGCGCCCATCAGGACCCCAGACGGAGTGTAAGGACACAGGGAAGGTGGGCTTGCTGCTCACTGTTGCTTGTTCCAGCTGCCTTCTGCCTGCCACGCTGTGAGCCGTTTATTCTCTGTTGTGATACGCTGCCTGGGATCCAGCCCACTATGGACTGAAACCTCTACAAACTATAAACCAAAATAACCCTTTCTTCCTTGATCTTGTGGGTGTCAGGTATTTTGTTTCAGCAATGAGAAAAGTAACTAAGGCAATTTCTTGAATGACTTCTTTTCTTGTCTCTATCTAATTTATTTGGCCAGAGAGGGGTCATACCATAAATAAAACCATCACTCTACTTAAAATCTCCCTCAGTGACTTCCTTTTTTGCCATGAATGACCTAGCTCTACCACCCAACCCCACCTCCTCGGCTTTGCCCTGATAAAGGTCCAGTCACACATCCCTCCACGTCTGGCAACATGCACTTTACTACCTCAAAAACTCTGTGCTGTTCACTCTGTCTCACACACTCTTCCCTGTGCTTTCTGTAAGACTGCCTCCTCTGGTTTCAATGTCATAGCTTTCTCTTTCCATTCTGAACCTAGGGCTTCGCTCATGCAGGGCAAGTGCTCTGCCACTGAGCTCCACACCTGGCCTTGAATTTTATTTTGAGACAGGATCTCACTAAGTTGCTCAGACTGCTCTCAGACTAGCAATTCTCCTGCCTCAGCCTCCCATATAGCTGGGACCACAGGTATGTGTCACAGCACCCAGCTGTAACAGCCTTTGATAAAGACTTTTCCCAAACACCAGAACTAAACTCAACCCTCAATCTACTTTCCTGTTATTCTCTATTGCCATACACTGATCTTTCCCTCGTGGCTTTTTGGCATAGCCCACATGTGTAAAACCATTCCTGGCACACACCAAAGGAAGTCACAGTCTTCCCGGAAGGAAGCAGGAGGAGAAGGCATGTATAATCACAACATGTGTGCAGTATTTTGATGTGAACACACTTCCCTTATTTTCCTAAATTTCACCTTCACTAGCTGACACTCACAGCACAGTTAGAAAAATGCCTTCCGCTCTGAAGCCTGTTGTGGATACGGCTCCACAGTGTAACTCATGGATTGATGTAACTAAAAGTTTAGAAAAGTAGATAGTTATTACCTTAGGGAGAGCAGCAGGAGCATGGTGGAGGAGAAAAGTCTAATATTTTAATAACAAAGGTCTGGAAATGAACCACCACACAAAGATAAGAGTTTTCATCCGAGTGAAAAGAGAGAGAGAGAGAGACTCGATTTAGGCCTGGAATAGAAATAAACAAACTGAATTAAACTAGGTATGGCAGTAGTAGCAAAAACAAACCTTGATTCTTCTTTGACATACAGTATTCCCTAGTACTTCCCTGAACAAGAACATTGAGCATGGAAACTGGAAATTACACATAAGTTCACTTAGCGCGTCAACACATTTTAATATCCATTTGAGTCCTGTACAATTCCTAGAAAAGCCTAATATTCCTAAATGTGTAATACTACTAATTTGAAGTCAGGTAAAAATGCCAACTAAGTGGACATTTAAAGCAAGCTGTTTCAGTTGTGCTTCATTAGAAAGCTCTGTGCATCAGGTCCCTTTTAAGTTGGTCACCTGAGGCACAATCTGCTCCCCGCCACTCTACAATAAGCAGCTGTTTGCAATAAGCCCCATGCTGCCGACAACATTAGGCCGTCTCCTGGGGTTTACAGGATGTTGATTCCTAAAGGCCAGATTTAACACTTGGGGGAAATATAAAAGACAGCGAGCAACTACAGAGGGAGGAATAATGCATGGCATTTGATTATTTAAGGACTGCAACCTATTACAAGAATCAGTTACCACAGAAACTGATCTGTAAATGGCCCAGGTGGAATATGCTGGGAAATAACATGTTGTGCAAAAATTGAATTGGCCCATGGAACATCAGGGGGGGTTGGCACCATGAAGATGCCTGGTGAAGGTCTGGCTAGTGATTAACAGATCCAACTACTCAAAGCACTAATGTCCCAACCGACAACCCTGATGGTAGACATCAAGTCCTCACTGGAATACCTACTATCCTGGGAAGATCATAGCTTTGCTATAAAATTTGTTTATTCAGTTAAAAATCTGTGGGAAGCAACTGAGCTGGAGACCAACCACACACTTGGGGCTACAGCAGGGCCAGGGGCGAGCCATGTGAATGAGGTGTTGGGAGTACACAAGGCCAGTCCTGCAGGTATTGGCCTCGGTGTTCTACCTTGTTAACTATGGCGCAGATAGCTCTGAGAATGTTTTGCTTTCAGTGTTCTCAGCAGAACACTGAGACCTTGCACTTTTGGCCCCTTCATGCACTTCCCTCACTTTTACTGTGTATAAATAAAGACACAGACCACACTGGGTTGTCACTGCCTCTCCATCAGAGAAGTCAGGTCCCACCTGGTCCGCACTTTCTTCTATGTGTCTTATTTCTTATCTCCAGTTGCCCCCTCTCAGGACCCCACTGGCTGCACAGGTCAGAGTAAAAAGCATAACTCTTTAATTTTATATGTATTATGATCTCTAGAACCAACAGAAGACAAGAAATTCATCTTCCACATCCCCAAAAAATGCCTCTCTTCTTGTAATCAAAGATATAGCTCATTTGATGATAGCTTTTATTATAACACATAGTGTGCCATCATTTCAATCACCTAGCTACTTGGTGCGATTCGCAAAATGTCAGGCCCCAAAGGCTCAGAGAGGGAAGTTTTTATGGGATTGCAAAGGGGAAGTACAGAGATAGAGAGTACTTGGCTGTTTTTGATTGGTTTTTACAATAGGCATCCTAAAGACCAGCTATGCATCACAGTGACCGGGCATTTCTAGAAGACAGAAGCAACTGGAACAGCAACAGGAACTATTACGTGGGCAACCAACAAACTGGCTGGGAAGCATTTTCTGCTACATACTCAGGTCAACGTCAAAGCCTATGCCCTAAACGCTGTTCTAGACTACTTCAAGGAAGACCTAATTAGAGCTGAGGAGCAAATTCAGGTAAGAGAGGCTGCTGAACATCTATCTAAATCCTACTATTTAATATAATAACTGAACTATACCATATATTTGAACTATGCATATAATCAGTATGCAAGCTCTTTTATCCAAACAACTGAAAAAAGTTAAATAAACCAAGGTTGAGACTGAACCATGCCAAATATTACAGAAAGAAAGATTAAAGTTATGAAATTCTTCTTAAGCTAAGGTAATTTTTAAAAGACCCCTTTAAACATAAATATGGATAGGCAGAAAGTCATACTGGAGACAGAAGTAATATAGCTCTGATAACAGCGAAGTAGACCGTGACAAAAGTCTGGCTAGACTGGAGGTGGGGGATGAAACAAAGTGTATGCATCCCAAAGATACTTAAGAAGCATAATTGCTGGTACTTGGTGATGCTTAGATATTGTTACGGTTTGTGCCTGCATGTCCCACCAAAGCCTCATGCAGTCATGGGGCGGGCTTTTAGGGTTTATGATTGATCCACGATCCAGTACTGGGATTATTGTGTGAGCGCTACACCCACCCTGAGGCAGGTAGCTAGCATACGTAAGGGAGGGAAAGAGGCTGCTGCCCACCACGGCTCCTCCCTTTTGCTCTTGCTGCTTTTGCTGTCTTCCCCACCGTGAACTGTCGCCCTCTCCCATGTGCCACTCTGCCTCGGAGCCAGCTGAGCGTGGACTGAAACCTCCACAGACTGTGAGCTAAATAAACCTTTCCTTCCTTAATTCTGAGTGTCATGTATTTTGTCTCAGCAACGAGAGAAAAGTAACTATGACAGATATGTAATCTGTGTAGTAAGGTAGTGGTTTAGAATGTAGCCCTGGTAATACTGTAGGGTTTGAATTCTAGCTCCACCTCTTCAATATGTGAGAAAGAGGCTATTACTTAGTCTCTGTGACTATAAAACTGGCACATTAAAATGTAACTGTAGGGGTTTGACAACTGGTGGTCCGCTTGTAAAACCCAGCTAAACTGAGTAAACATGACGCTGGGTGTGGGAGGCCCGCCTGAGGCTTGTGGCCAGCAGCATAAGAGGCAGACTGGAGAAGAAGAGAGGTTTTGGGGACTAAAGAGGCTGTTGGGAGCTGAGAGGGGCTGTTGGGAGCAGAGAAAGGCTGTTAGGAGCTGGTGGAACCTGTAAGGAACTGTTGGTTGTTTTGGAGGAACCCGTCATGCTGGCTTTCCTGATGAACTGGGCTGTTTTTATCCTCCGAGGAGCTCAGGACCTCATTGGCACTGAAAATGGCTTCAGGTCACTTTGAGGGAGCCCTGGTCCTCACTTGTACATGGCTTCCTGGCTCTGGAGGGGTAGATGGTGCACTGCCGGTCTCCTATGGAAGCTTGCTGCATTGGCTTCCCTGATGGGAATTTGGCCATCTTGATCATCGAAGGAGCCCAGGACCTCACTATTGCTGAGCATGGCCATGGTACCTTTTGGGGGAGCTCTGCTTCTTTTAGTGTTGCTTCAGGACTCCACTGTAGATCCCTCAGCCTGCTAGCACAGATCCTTCATCCTCCATCCAGACTTTCTGGATTCCACCACTGACCTTTGGGCCTTCCCAGTGCAGATCCGTGAAACAGGCCTGCATGAGATGTTGTCGTGGGCTCTGGGCCTCCAGTTGGATTCATGGGAGGCATTGTTGTGAGCTCTAGGTCTTCAGCTGGACTCATGCAGGACAGTTCCGTGGGATCCAGGCCTTCAGCAACATTTCTTGGTCTATAGTGTATGGACGGATTTCCTACACTCTTTTGTGTATCATTCTTTGGGTGACTATTATGAATAATCTTATAAAACATGTATCCTGTATTATATTGTTTCATTTTGCAAAAATATCCCCCAAACCAACACAGTAACTCATGGAGATGCTGGTAAAATTAGCTATGGTAATATAGGTAGAGAGTTTAGAAAGTCCCTGTCACATACGAAACATTCACTAATATTAATGATGAAGCTGGAAAGGAAGCAGAGGAAGAGAGAAAAAGTCTTGCAATGACTGTCAGGTCTCTTGTTTTTAGGCCTTAATAAACATTAAAGTAGGAAGGAACACAGGCAGAAAGGCAAGCTGGAGAGGGAGACCCGAGCAGTTCTGGATGATAAGCTGGAACTGGCGCTGCTGGAATTTGTACAATAATGGATTGAAGAGTCTACGCTATCATTTGAACATCTCCCTGAAAGCCCATGTGTGGGAAACTCAATCTCCAGGGCACAGGTGTTGGGAGGCACGACCTGTAAGAGGTGTTTAGATGCTGACACACTCTGCTGCTCTCAGAGGGTATTAATGCCAGTATTGTGGGAGGGGCTTCATTATCTCAGGAATGAGTTCCTCGTAAGAGACGGAACTCGGCTCCCTCCCGTACACACTCTCAGGTGTGCTCCCACTCTCTCACACTTGCTCATGCCCCTCTCTGTCCCTCTCCCTCTCTTTGACGTTCCATGCCAGGATGGTGCAGCGAGAAGGCCCTCGGCAGATGCCAATCCAGTGATACTGAACCTCCATATACAAACAAACACTGGAGCTTCCATGACTGAAAGATATAAAGTCCTGTTCTTCAGGAGCTCTCCACTCTCAAGTACTCTGTTCCAGCAGCATAAAAGAGCCTGATAGTATGGAAGTGTGAGCAGTGTATTCTAGCCTTTAATAGGAGACTGGGGATGAAGCCGAGTGGTAAGGACATAAGGGATGCGGCAGAGAAGAAAATTACTTTGATGGGTGCAGAAGCACAGTGAGAGTCAGAAAGAGAAAAACCTGACCCCCCAAAAGCTCATGTATTCTAACGTGAGACTTTGGGAAGGTGATTAGATCTCCTTGGATCCACTGGAAAGTTTGAAGCTATGTGTGGTGTGGGAAGGTGGGTCCTGGTTTGAGGGAGTGGGTCGCTGCAGACATTCCTTGAGGGTGTATCCTACCCCCAGCCTTTGTCTCCCCCTCCCCTGCCCCTCCCTCCTCTGTTCTATGGTGATGTTTCTGCCTACAGTCTACCGAAACCTATGAAACTGAGCCAAAATAAACCCTTTCTCCTTCAAGTAAGTCGTGTATGTGAGGCGTCTCAGAGACTGAAAGCTGGCCAATACACTGCAGTGTTTGAGTACAGCAAATGAAACAGAAAACGCTTGCACGTTGTTTCTAATTGCAAACAGTTAATACACATCTGCCCTAAGAGTTAAGGCCGTTGCCTCCGTAGATTCTTAAAACGTGCCCCATAGCATTATCACTGCATTAACTAAAACTGGCCTTGGGACATGGTCTATAGAAACTATAGAACTATAACTGCATCTCAGAGGTCCCTACCTGTTTTTATAGAAAAAGAACCCCCATCATTTATTGTATCCGGTTGACTACGACATCCAAGTCTTAAGCATCTAAACCCAAAGAATATTTTGTCTTCTGTCCCTTTTATGTGTGTATGTCAACTCCTAAGGACTTTCCAAGAATGAATTTAAACTAGCAATGAAATATTTTCTTCATCAAAAGTCCTTTCAAGTATTTATTTCCTTCCCAAGTAGACTGACCTCTGTGTGTAGTGCTTAATTCTTTATAAGCGTGGGCTTCCATGCCAAACACTTCAGAGGCTGTTTTATTTTCAAATACCGTTTTCCAGCAATTTTAGTTGTTTGCTGTAAGGAAAAAAATGATATCTGAGCTTAAAAAGCTCCTCATCCAAACAGAAGAGCCTGCCAGAGCTTTAACTATCAGACTCAAAACATGGGATTATTACTTTAATTCTATTTTTCTCTAAAGTTTTGGCAAAGCAACAAATAAACGCATTGCTACTATCAGTAACAGTAAGTCACGTGACAAGTGTGAATGAGCGCCTGTGTAGGGCCTTTGTTGTGTGGGGTACTGGGATGGTACCCAAATCACACGGAATGTTATTTCCAACCTCCAGGAATATTCCAGGCCAGTCAGATAGAACATGCATGGAAGGAAAAAGCTTAAAGAGTTTTGAGCAAAAGTGCAACAAATCTAACTCGTCAAGGTCCTTTCTCTTTAAATTTCAAACGTCAGCTTTCCTCTCTAAACTCTAGGAAAGCAAATAAATATTTCTTGATTTTCATTTATCCCTTAAAGCCTTGGCTGTGTAGGTGTTAAATCATCAACAGATCATCCTCGGCAACAGGAAGAATGCCTAGAGAAGAAGCAGGGCGGAGGGAGGGAAGAAGGAAGTCGCGGCCTGGCTTCCAGGGCAGGAGAGTTGGAATAGCCGCTGGAGGGGTGCCTGGGGGAGCACAGGGCCTTCTTCCGGACCAGGGCACCCCGCCCCAGCCTCCTCCCTCCTCATTGCTCCCAGCAGCCCTCCCCTTGCTCCACTCAAAAGGAAAGTGTCTTACCTGATACAGAAGAGTAAGAATCCCTGTGCCCACTCCCCACATCCCAGCTCTCATCTAGACCACGTAAGCACATGAAGTGATTTATCAAAAGTACTGAAAAGTAACCCTAACGCAGCTGTTAAAATGAGAAAATATAGTACATACCACTTGGCATTTATAGTTACATTGTTTAACTAATCTCTATTTTTTCACTATAAATGTGTCGCATTATTACAAATTATTAGACTATGAGCTCCTTGAGGACAGGGTCATCTTAGTGTCCCCAGAAACTAGAGCGGCACACTAGGGATTAAATACATTATAATTAGGTACTATTCCTGCCTAAAATATATGGGTCTATTATCTGAGTCTTACACAATTATTCTCCAGAAACAATCATGCCCAGAGTATCACTTTTTATCTGAAGCAGCTCACTGATCTTTCTAATGGCTTCAGCTTGGCCTCCCATTTAACAGTTACCTTCTCACTACCTTTCTAAGAGGTATTTTATAGCATATGAAAACATACTCTATGGGCTGCGGATGCAGCTCAACTTATAAAACACTTGCCCGGCATGTGCAAGGCCTTCGGTTTGATCCCATGCACTGAGAGAGAAAAAAAGACTCTAATATTTTTTCCAAAAATAATCTAAACTGTTGAATCATGGTCACCACAAAGACATTCACTATTCGTACTTCTGATCCATTTTGAGTGTTGTTTGAGTTCTCACCACATGATTTCTTCACAATGTTCATCTTGTTAGACAAAAACAATGAGTTCTGCGATTGTGGAGGATGATATAAAAAGTGAAAGTGTAAAAAAACAGACTGCAGTTTTGCTCATTACATTTAATATTATTAGGTTATACTGCCAACTCTTACATTGTAAGAAGTGAAAGTACAACCAAAATTGATGAGGAAATCATAATTTTAACATTTTCAACAACCAGCTGGTATTGATTTTTTAAGTAAAACTAAAAAACTTACATAAAATATACATTTTTTTGTTCCCATTCACTACTGCATAGACACCGGGGACAAGGTATTTTATATTCTTTACCAGCCCATTAAATCAAAATGAGTAAAGGTGGCATCTTTTCTTCTCGTCCTGCGTTGTGGATAACTCCCAATTCAGGAAGATAACCAGAAACAGAGCAATTCATCAGGAACACTGTTTTATCAAGTTCTGCTTTCATTCCTGATAAAACCTATTCCTTTCTGACACATGTAAATTCAAATGAGGGCTACAGATAAAACTTGTTAAATGAGTGGCTGCCTTAATGCGGGGCTGCAAGAAGAAAGGGCATCCACACACTGCTCCTTATCATATAACTGCCTAATTATTATGTTAAGGTCAAGCTATCCATTTGCAACAAGTAAAATGTCCATCTCAGTTACATACATGTTGCACCCTATATTTAATGTGTATCACTTTAGGTTCTTTGGACATGTATATATCCAGATAGCTGTCATGCAGGGCCTCAATATTTCCTGTTTGATTTATTAATATAAAACGGAATCTGATGATGCTACAAGTTCTCAGTGAAATGATGTTCATCTCCAGAAACATCAGTTTTCTTTCAATAAAATGGTAGTTGACAGGCAATGTTTCTGTGTTTTGTACTATTTTTTACAGTAGCATTTTATATCAGCCTGTTTCATATTAAGACAACAAATATAACCATAATACCAAGATGCACGAGTAAAAGTTATAAAAGCAGTCAATCAGTCAGATGTTCAGAACCATGGGCACAAATAATCAGACGCATGATAAAGCCTGCCAGAATGTTAAGACTTTACACGATGCAGGAAAGTGTTTTAAAACCCTATACCTAAAAATATTTTTAAAACACTTGTCACATAAATAATATAAAAGTGACAAAGACATAAACATGCATGTTAGCAGAGAACGTACAGAAAAAACAAGGAATTCATAGTACATGGCGGAGGGAAACAATACCTGAGGGATGACTAGCTCAAAATGGGCAGGAAAAGACAGCTCGTATCTATCTCCATGTGTCATCTCTCTAAGGAGAAATCTGTTCATTTTATCTTGAGAAAGAAAATAATAATCTCAAACTTAAACTCTTACATGAGCTTCAGAAGACAGAGCAAGGAAAAAAAATATATGCCATCTTCCCACAGATGTCCACTCGTATCTGCAACAAAACTAAAATCCATCTATTCATCTAAACATCCATCCACATGGCAAGTATCAAGTACTTAGTATGGACTGTATTAGAATAGACAAGTACGTACCTTATCTCTAATCCTCACAAATTCTCTCCAATTAAACATTTTTCAAGTAAATAAGAAATGAAAAATATAATCAATATTATTCAAAGAAAAGTCAGATTCCAATCTGTACATTTACCCCATTCTCTAATCCAAAGGAAGTCAATCACTCTCAAGCTGCTCACATATAAGAACTCCTGACATTTTAAAAATTATTGACTATATCTAGCATTTTATATTGCAATGGAAGCTTAAACAGACAACCTAAAATATTAATCATTTCAAAAGAATAATAATAAATCCTTTATAGGTTAACATAAGAATGTGAGGTCCCACATTGGCCAAATTTAGAAAATTAGATACATACACATTTCATATATAACACATAAAACTATATAATGAATAAAACCCAATCAGCTACAAAGTGAATTAGTACACGCAGATTTCTTCTTAGAGGAGTAAATGGATTCAACATGTTCAAACACTATCTTATTTGCATTGAATTGAAATTTTTTCAGAATTCCCATATATGCAATGCTATCTATGACAAAATTAATTAAATTTCTATTAGCTGGAATACAACTCCTGATTTGAAAAAGAGGAGAAAAAGAATAGTAATTTCTATAGATGCTTTGTTTGAAAGATTTTTAAGTCATGTATGTACATACCAGAAAAGTACCACCCATCAGTGTAGTACTTCATGAACTACCAACTCATCCCTGTCTTGGGATTAACCAGTAGCCACTACTGTATAAGAAACTGATGTGGGGGCTGGGGATATAGCTCAGTGGAATAAGTGCCTGCCTAGCAAGCGCAGGGTCCTGAGTTCAATCCCCAGTACCGCAAAAAAAAAAAAAAAAACTTTCTTAGGGGCTGGGGATATAGCTCAGTGGAATAAGCGTCTGCCTAGCAAGCGCAGGGTCCTGAGTTCGGTCCCCAGTACTGCCAAAAAAAAAAAAAAAAAAGAAACTGATGTGGACATACATTGGCCCACAGTGGTATTTAACATTTTTTGCCTAAATTCACACATCTGTCAAGATATAAAACATATTTAAAATCTTTGTTTAAATACTAAACAGCAATGATCCTTTATAGACAACAACTTTAGATGGTGCTTAAATGATGAATTTTTTTCAACAATAACAATTTTCTTTAAATTCATTTACAAAACCTCACCACACAGCATGAGGCCTAATTTCCTGATAAGTAACTATAAAGTAGCATTAACTATCCTCAAATGACTGTGAAATTAAGTCAGCTATACCATATTAAGATGAACATAAATGCAGTTGAAAACATGCTAATTACACGGCCCCGTACCATGTTTACCTATGACATGAAAGCTCCTAAATGCATTCACTTTGACACTGCCCACCCTTTACAACTCAGAATAGTGTCAACTGAATTAATGTCTTTTGCCCAAATGTTGCACTTGGTTTTTTCATTTATACTCCTAGAGCATCTTGAGCTCTAGCTATTATGTCTAAATATTTTTATTACACAAATTAATGTAATTAAACTCATCAAACTGATTTGACAAGGCAGTAATGCATAAAAAATAGCCTTAAGCAATGAGTCATCATGAAGAATTTATGGAATATATAGGCGGACTGTTTACAAAATACAGTGAATATACCAAATTTAAAAATAATATTACAAAAAGATACAGATTGCCATTAATCCCCCCAAATACTTCCCTGACTGCAAACACACTTGTCCTATGCATTGTGCCACTTGTGAAAGCAGTTCTAGAAGTCCTCTTTTGTGGGAATCGTTCGCTGAGTGGTCGTGTATGCCTTCAGGTATAGAATCAGTTCAGAATGTTTACCTTTCATGGTCATTTTGATGGACAGATGAGCCAGAAGTGACAAGCGCTAGATTCAGTGAATAAAGTAGGAGAGGAGCTACCACAGTGTTGCTATGAGCCTGTCTTTCCATCGGTGGCTCTCAGCAGCAGCATTGGCCACACATCATAAATACCATATTTTTTGAGCACCCTTTGGATTTCATCATTGTTCTTTTCTTCTTTCCCATATGTATAGATTGATTC
The DNA here is from genome assembly GCA_004027595.1 of Dinomys branickii. NCBI lineage: Eukaryota > Metazoa > Chordata > Mammalia > Rodentia > Dinomyidae > Dinomys > Dinomys branickii. The sequence goes on from PVLD010002850.1 coordinate 152,919, forward strand.
CCTCAATGTCATGTCTGTTACAATATTTAATGCACGGTATTAAATAGAAGGTAAAGCCAAAAGTTCACTTCCTCGAGACCTTGGGGTAAGATCTAGCTCTTGCCAAGCAGACGCACCAGCGTGACTTTGGAAGGCAGAGGAACTGTACTGAGGCGAAGGCTGGCTGCTCTTCCCTCTACTATTTTTTACTTTCAAAATCATTCATAGAGAAATTTGGCCAGGTGTGGTGGCGCATGCCTGTAATCCCAGCACTCGGGAAGCTGAGGCAGGAGGATCACTGTGAGTTTGAGACCAGCCTGGGTACAAAGTAAGCTCAAGGCCAGCCTGAACTGAATAGCAAGTTCAAAAGATTTGATTTAATTTTTCTGCACCATAGATCCTAAAGTCCAATCCAAGGCAGGTTCATTTTACATGAACCATGATAGAGGTATGAACCTGCAGCCAGCAGTTCTGAGGTGGCCTTCTCACCCTCCACCTTCTTAAACATAGCAGAAATTGCAGATTAGTGGCTGGCCACCTCCGCAGCAGCCCCTCTGTCAGAGAGAAACGTGTTTATCGGATAGAGTAAGAAATAAACTTTAACTGCATTTAACCCATTATATAGTTGGAAATTCCCCATAAGGCAAACTAGTGCTCATCCAAACTGATAGTCTCCCAAATATTTATTGTATGGATGCTGAAGAAGAGGGAGAAGCTGTAGAACAGGAGGGAGGGAGAGCAGGAATGAAGCAGAAAAATGAGCAGACAACTACCAAAGATGCTGATTTTTCTTACATAAAGTATAAAGTCTTTGATACTGTCATAGCCACTAAATTAATAAGAATGTATTTTAATTTCTATTGAATTTTGTATGAGTAAAACATCTTTTCACAATTGCCATCCTGTTGAAGCTTATAGAGTAATACGCTCCATAATTTTTAATGCTTACAAGTTCTAATTATAGCTCTGCCATAAACATAATTACACATCAAAAAGTTAAAAAAATGTTTAGCAAAATATACGATTCTAAAATCAAATGCAGATATCAAAATAGCACATATGCAAATGCTGCAGTCCCATTATATTACACTGTATGCAGCCTATGAAGGAGCACTATACCATTGTGCCAATATTTCAAAACATCCGTTTTCCTTGTGTGGCGCAAAGACTTCTGATGGTCCCTAACAACACTTCAGGAAGTCCACATGGTCTCCCTTTTCAAATCACCTGTCTGTATAAGAACAGACTGTCTTCATACCCTTCTTTTTATTTTAAAGAGAATTAAAAAAAAAAAAAGAACAGTACAGAATTTCAAAATAAGATGATCGGAAATTAACAGTGGTTATTATATTGCATATTGTTATCTTCAAAGTAGTTGCTCAGATTACCAGATACAGGCATGTAAAAGTCATCAAACAATATAAGCACTGTTCCTTTCCACAAACACTTCTAACCAAAACAGCCGATCACAACAGACTGAATGCATAAACAAACATGAGAATCCAGCTGCTTCTACTGAACCAGACATTAAAGAGATTTACAAAAATCTCCTCTTACTAAACATTTTGTCTCTACTTTTCATTAAATCTTATTTATATTCATAAAAATGGGCTTGCTATTCTCATCTTTAAATTATTTCATACAGACATTTTTATATTTTCTCTATCTGAATTTCTAATATACTAAATACTGGTAACTCATGTAAACCAAAACTCTTAGGGTCTTCAAATTTTGATAGTTTTTTATCTTGTGCTTGTGTATTTCTTGAGACAGGGTATCACTATGTAGTTAATGCTGACTTTGAATTCAAAGTAGGTCACACTGGCCTCGAATTCACAGTGATCCTCCTGTATCAGCCTCCCCAGTCTTGGGATTACAGGTGTGTGCTACCACACCCAGGCTCTCAATTTTTGAGAGTTTTAAATTCATAAGCAAATTAGCAAATCCTATAATACAATAATGCCAGTATCTCTTTTAATAAACAATAAACTACATTCAAATAGAACTGGCGGGGACTTCCGGGAAGATGGCGACCGGGTAGGCAGCAGAGAGAGAACCTCCCAGAGGATTACCACCCAAACAATGAAATAGAACAATATGAAGACAGAAATAAGGACTTCCGGGAAGAAGATGACCAGCCGAGAGAGCGAGTGTGGAGGGAAGAACGGCTTCAGCTCCTGAACCCGACAGAGAATGCGCTACTGGGACAAACTGCGCCAAACCGGGCAGCGCTCCGGTATCCCGCTTAGAACCCCACCCCGCAGCCAGCACTGCGCGAACTGGAGCAACAGCGACCGGCCGGCGGGATTTCTCAGTCGGGGAAAATCTCCATCCAGGGAAAAACATCTGAACGGCACTCCTGTCTGCACGATCACAGGGTGAGTTAAGTGCGCGCTCTAACCGGTTTCTCCTGAATCAGGAAGAAGCTCAGCCCAGCTGAGAGACATCAAAGCAGCTTCAAGGACTGCGGGATCTCCCGGGTGGGAAGACCTACTTAGGCGCCCCAACGGGTTTTGTGAGGGGGGAAGGAGCTCCACCCAGGGGGGAAAACCTGAGTGGCCTATCTGCAAGAATCCTGGGGTGGCGAGCTGTTTATTTGCCCCGGCC